>APFE030110673.1:0-14017 GCA_000404065.3 Pinus taeda | reverse complement strand
ATATATATTCCATCGTGAAGATCACCATCTCGGTAATCACTAGGTCTATTTAAAAATGAAAATATTGAATTCCATACAAAAGTTTTTGGAGGCAACAAATTTAGGAAAAAACATTATTTAGTGATTCTTTACTTACTCTTATAACATGAATGTGATAGAGTAATGTTGGAATGTGATAATTACTTCCAATTAGCTCATAGTTTTAAGGAGTTTAGGTACAATATAAATTTAGAGACAATGAGTCACACATATTGTGTTATTGTGTAGTTTGCTCCTCTATCATGTGAGAGTGGTATTAGAGCTTGAGAATCTAAGAGTACATTAAGTACTAGAGCCATAAAAACATAAAATATAATTTTTTTGAACAAAAGTAAGAAAAATATTGTACTATAGTCGAGCACAACCTACATCCAAATGCAAGAGTAAAACCATTTTTTTAATTGTTCTCAAGTATTTTAAGTCTAGTTGAGACTTAGACTAGTAGGAAGTAGTTATGGTAAATAAGGGGGAGTGTTGGAATGTGTTAATTACTCCCAACTCATAGCTTGTAATGTTGTAATGTGGTAATTACCACCAATTACTCAGAGTTAGCTCATAGTTTGTAGTGTTGGAATGTTTTAATTACTCCCAATTACATTGAGTTAGCTCATAGTTTGTAGTAGTTTACATAGAGTCTAAATTTAGCAACAAATAGTCATGCATATGAGAATTAAGATTATCATAAATGCTTTTAGTATTTTTAGCTCTATTTAATCATCTACCCTCAAGAAAATTAATTTAATCAATTTGAGTTGTAAGGTAGGATTTTTATTGTTCTATTGTGTGGTTTTCCCTCAAGTAAGAAAGCAAAGTCAGAGATGAACTAGAAGGATGGGTGGTTTGAGTCTTACAAGAAGGAAATGTAAAGTACATTCAATGTAGCCCTAGAGAGGTACTGATTTTTTATAAATGAAATGAAGGAATGACTTCATTGTTTCAGTTCTTCTAACCAAACGAATGATGCTATACTTGGAAATGTCACTCTATTGTTATAGAAATGTAGCTAAAATTGGAAATTCCACTCTGTTTTTATAGTTGGGATTTAGCTAAAGAATTCTAAATGGAGTGTTTGATTGTAAGAAAATTTATAGAAAATAATGAATTTTGAAATTGAACTTTTGTTTGTTTGTTTGTTTTCTTTTATTTTATATAAAATTTCAAATTTCCAGTTCAAAGTAGCAAATTTTGGTTTTTTCAAACTTGCTCTAAAATATATTTATGCCTCCCATATTTCTAACGACATAAAGAAACATCATGTTATTTATATCCAAATCCTGTCAAACGTATAAACTTACAACCAAGAGTGATGTTTATTCATTTGACATCTGTTGGTTGAGATGATGGCTGGAAAGTGGCTAACAAAACATAAAAGGAGCTCAAATACATAACTCAAAAGTGGGTAAGAAAGCATAAAATGAGCTCAAATATGGGATGGTTGTCGAATAGGTAAATCAAAACTCTTCCCCAAGAAAAGTTTACTTAATCTTTGTAGAATTAGTGATTAAATTTGAGATTTTTTTGTAGAATTATTGCTTTAATTTGTGATTTTTGTTAGTATACAAAGGGAACTGAAGGAGGGGATCATTGTGAGATAGGTAATTTAAAATAATTTGTTAAGAATAGTGTACCTAATTTTTGTAAAACTATAAGAAAGGAAAACAAGAAAGAATTATTTAATAATGCCCAAAAAGAAGAAACAATATGAATAAATGCAAAAAATAAAAAGAAAAGAAGCATAAATCTAATAGTTATTTTATATAAAAATGAGGTTTTTATTTTAACAAATATTCAACAAATTGATAAGACAATGATAAAGGCATTACATTATCTTAATCTTCCAAAGGATTTGATAAGGTTCATGGGACTTGTGCGTCATGTAAATTAAGTGAAATTTAAGGAAGGGGATTGTTAGGGTAGTTAGGGTAATCTTAACTTAGTCATAAATGATATGGAGATGAAGAAAATTATTGACGGGTTTGTAAAATAGAAAGAAAATATTCCACCATTACAACAAAATGGAAAACCAATTAAAAAGCATGATGGACAACATTGTCTGAATTGCAATCAAAATGAATACAAACTTAACATATATAAAACTTATTAACGTTACTTAAACATGTCATATAGATATCCCATTCATATCACCTAGGTGCAAATCCCAACCAAATCACTCTGTAGGGTCTAGATGAAAATAGTGAAATACACGAAATGGTGGATGTAAAGAAGGGAATCTATAGGTCTATACACCATGATAAGGAAATATAATGGGAGGGATTAATGATTAAATATTTTCACCCATACATGCACATTAGAATGTGTATTTTAACATGTGGTGTAGTCACCGCACCCGTACATGTCCATTATAATGAGTCTTTTAATAGGTAATGAAGTCATAATCATGATGAAAAATATATGCAAGGAACTATTAAATGAGGGAGTTTAACTATTTTTTGTTGTTTTTTTTGTTTTTAAGGAAATCCATGAGACAAATTTTCAAAAAATTAAATCTTTTTTTATTTAAATTGCATTTGTGATTAAATTGTACATACTAAATAACTCAACCTACCCTTCTAATAAATCCTTACAAAATATGAAATAAAATTTATTAGTAATTATATAAATTTCAAATAAAATTTATTGGAAATTACAATGAAAAAATCCAGCATGAAAAAATAAGACATCACAACATAAATATGTTCAAGCATAAAGTAAAATAGAAACACTCCCTAAACTGGTTAGAGTTTGTAAAAAAATTGGGTTAGAGTCTATTGAAATTTGTGAGTTTTTGAAAGGCTACCAAGGCCATTACTATAATACTAAGCCTAAAGGTTCGTAAACGTAAAAGTAGAGACTAATAAGATCGATTAGATTTGTTGATATATGAGCATAAAATATCTACTCTTGATTAGGTTTGTTGATATATGAGCATTAATGTTTTGCTTTTGTGAATTTGTGTTTCTTTGTGTGCGGGCTCCAAATCACATGTGTAACGTCCACGAGCTGCAGGCAACAAGGCGAGGGCACGTGTGGGTAGGGGATCAGTGGTGTGGTGGAGGAAAAATGTGAAAATGACTAAGTGTTTGGTCATTTGGTTTATAGGCCGATATGCGGTCCCAGTGGGTTGACGGGCGAGTGAAGCCAACCAAACAAAAAATCATGACGGTTTAGTGTTGGGTTAGCCAAAGGGTGAGACGACATGCTAAAAAGGTGAATTATGGGTCAACCTAGCATGAAGACATGGCGGTTCATGAGGAGGGTGATTCGTACGAATAGGGAGAGCTTGGCATTTGGCTAGGGCATAGAATAATCAATGCACTAAGTATCCAAGCGTGGAGAAAGGTGAAGTGCGAAGGTTGAAGTCTGAAATCAAGGCATTGTGTAGGAAGACAAGGGCCGAAGCACTCACGCCAAAACAAAGAAGTGCGAGCCAAGGCGCAGGACGAGGGTGTGGTTGAACAAGTGAGAACACAGGTCAAGTGGCACGGGTGGACGCACATGGGCACACGAGTTTGCTAAACGATTTTGGTGGAACGAGGGTGCTGCAGGGCATCGGGTCGAATGTCGGGCGAGGGCGCGACAGGGCGTTTGGGTGAATGACGGGTGGTTGAACGTTGGGCGAGGGCACGATAGGGCGTCTAGGTTAACACTGAGTTGGTTTCTTGACCTGCATGTGAGCGGGTGAAGGCGAACGTAGGTGCGGGTAGTCGTTTGGGCGGTAAGCTGAACGTCCCATGCACGAATTCGTGCGAATGGTCATGTGACAGTGGGTGCTAACATTCAAGCAGAACATGCAATGGGTGACACTGTAGGGCATGTGAGGGTGCCTGGTGAAACAAAGTGTTCAGTGGAAATGCGGAAGTTGCCTGAGGTCGTGTGAAGGCACCGGATGAATGAGATGTGCGAATGCCAGTTGATGAACAATTGAACACGTTCAGGTGAATGTGCAGGAAAATGACGAGCTGGTCGACGAGTTGTTTGGGAAGCTGGGAGGACAAGCCCGACTCAACGTGCTAAGATGAACGAGGTTCCAATTGGGAGAAATATTCTAAGTGTAAATTCTGGAGTTTATCCAGAGATTGTAACTTGATATATTATATTGGGCAAGCTCATTGTAGGGAGTTGCCCCTCCCTTTATATTTTTGTGCATTTCATGTTAAAGCTGATTCACGTTTATGAATGTTTAAATAAAGTTTTCGCTGTTTATAATGAATGGATGTACTTGGTGAAATTGGAAAATAAACTAAATATCGAAAGTAGGCATAGTCCACGATCATTAGTATGGTTAAAAAGAAAAGGGTCGGTGGTGACGCACCTCATGTAGTGTGGTTGGAAGAGTACCGCTAATGTAGGGGTGTGATAGGTGGTATCAGAGCTCTCTGCATTCTGTGGAACCCTGGTGACATAGGTGGTTCAGTGGAATGCGATTTGGAGAAAGGGCTGATCCCACTGTCAGTCTGTGACAGGTGGTATGAGAGCTTGGTTTAGAAGATGGATTGAAGCACAAATTGCACTTCATGACAGGTGTATCAAAAGATTGATTCAGGTGAACCAAGTTTACTGGAGGAAGCTGGTGTGAGCTGCACTAACGTGAGAGTTGGTACCAAGGCTTTGAATTGAAGAAGCTAATCCCACTATACTTGTGAAAGGTGGTTTCAGGCCAAGATGGAATCTGAAGGGTGGTTCAGATTTATAGTTTATGGTCTACACAAGATTGCAAAGAAGGCAAATAGCAGAGATGGCGGAGCAACCTCAGATCATGACAGGTGAATCTAGCCATAATGCGAGAGAAGCTTTCTTGAACAGGATATTGGAACGAATGGAGGAATTTGGTTCTAATTGGGCTTCGATGAAGGCCGAGAACATGTAGGTTCATGAAGGCTCTGTGAAGATGAAAGAGGAACTTGAAGAACTCAAGCACCGATATGAGTATACAGAATGGAAGTATACACAAACAGAAGAAGAGGTCAAGAAGATTGGCAAAGCAAGAGATCAAGGTTTGGCTGAAATCTTGAAATTGCAACAAGCTCTTGACAAAGCTCGAGATGAGATCGCAGTTTTGGAGAAGATCGTGAGGCACAAATCAGGTGGAGGAGTGACTCATGTCAAAGTCAAAGAGCCAGATTCTTATGATGGAACCAGGAGTCGAAGACTCTTGGCAAATTTCTATGGGATATGGAACAGTGGTTGGAATGCTTAGGATTATCTGATGAGGAAAACAAGGTGAAGGTAGGTTCTCAATTCTTGACAAAGGATGCTAAGATGTGGTGGTGAAGAAGAATGGACCAAATTGCCAATGGCAATGCTGGGGACATAACTTCGTGGGATGAAATGAAGAAGGATTTGCAAACCCACTTCAATCTAGAAGATGAAACATGGGATGCAAGGATGAAGATAAAGTATATAAAGCAAATAGGAAGTCTACAGGCATATCAACGAGATTTTGCAAGTGCAGTTTTGGAACTTCTAGACATGGCGGAAAGGGACAAGGTGTTCATCTTTGTTACAGGGCTGAAACCTTGGGCGTGGAATGAAGTGAAGAGACAAAAGATTAAGACACTTGAGGAGGCTTTTGCTGCTGTGGATCGTTTGCTAGAACACTTTGATGAGGGTTCTGATGAAAAGAAGAATAAGTATGACAAACTAAAAGAGAGGACTACGAAAGGGGAGACTTCGAGATCGAATGACAAGTCGAAGATGAAGAAACTGTTGAAGTGTTGGATATGTATGAAACCACACACGGTGAATAATTTTCCTTCCAAACCAAAGATCGCTGCCTTGGCATATTCCAATGCGAAAAAAGAAGAAACTTCCCTAGGAGTTATGTAGATATTGGGAGCTGCAGTAGCTATGGAAGTTGTCTCTAGGAGAGATCCCGAGAGAAACATATTGGAGTATGTTGAAATGATAGTTAGGAATGTTGATGTGCTTACTATGATGGATAGTGGAGCAACTCACAACTTTTTGAGTGAGGATACTGTGAGAAGGATTGGGTTGAAGTTTGTACCGGTGTAGGCATAAATGAAGACAATGAATTATCCTCCAGAGTCTGTGATTGGTGTAGCTGAAAAAGTGGATGTGACATTAGGTGAATGGATAGGGAAAGTCAATTTCACTGTGGTGCAGATAGATGACTATGAATCTGTATTGGGTATAGAATTCATGAAGGAATTCGATGCGATGATTGTTCCCCATATGAGGAAACTATACATTTACAACAAACGAGAGGATGTAGCCATTGGTGTACCAACCATGGGAGTTACCGAGGTCAAACGTAAGCTGACAGCGATCAGTATCGAGAAGGGGAACAAAGATGAAGAGATCTGTAAGCGATTTTCTGTTGCAGAGGCAAAGCTTATGGAGTAGTCACAAGTTATCAGGGCATTGTTATATAACATCTTGGATCTATATAAGAGGTAGAAACAGTGGAGGATGACGAGACGAAGAGTATGTAAGGCCGAAATTTCAAATGGAGGATCAGGAGGCATACTTACAGAGGATGGAAGTGGAGGATCTAGATAGGTGGAATGAGTTGATAAGTGAGGGAGAGCCTTCAGGCTTTGCTCCATCCTCATCATCTTAGACTATCATGGAGCATGAGGCTCATTGTTAGCTGCTCATGGAAGTGAGTCTCCAAACACTTTGAGCAGACATCTAGGGGTGAGATGACACAGGTTGATATGTAGCATGCAGTGGATAGTCATGACAATGTATGGGGCATGAATACTTATGGTGGCGATGCATGGTTGGATTAGCTACCCAACTAATCACCGACATGAGGGGTACCAGCACATGATTCCTTGCAGAATAGTGGTATATCTATGGCGTGAAGCAGGTTGATTAGTGGACATATAGACTGCCCATATACACAGTGATGTGGATGATATCCTGGTGAAAAATGGTTGCTGGGATGAGATATTGTCAAGGAAAACAATGACTTCAGGTGGAGGAGAATGTAACATCCACGAGCTGCAAGTGACACTACGAGGGCGCGTGAGGGAGACAAGCCAAAGGAGCAGCAGTGCGATGGAGGAAAAACACGAAAATGACTAAGTGTTTGGTCGTTTGATTTATAGGCCGATATGCAGTCTCGATGGGCCGACAAGTGGGCGAAGCCAGCCAAACGATAAAAGAACGATGGTTAAGTGTTGCGTTAACTGAAGGGTGAGATAACATGCTAAAAAGGTGAATTATGGGTTGGCCTAGCATGAATACATGGCAGTTCATAAGGAAGGCGATTCATGTGAATAGGAGGAGCTTGGCATTTGTCTAAGGAATAGAACAATCAATGCACAAAGTATCTAAGCATGGAGAAAGGTGAAGTACGAAGGATGAAGTCTAAATGAAGGTATAGTGCAGGGGGACAAGGGCCTAAGCACTCACGCTAAAACATAGAAGTGCGAGCCAAGGCGTAGGACGAGGGCATGGCTGAATGAGTCAGAACGCAGGTCGGGCGATGCGGGTGGATGCACATGGGAACACAATTTTTTTGAATGAGTTTGGTGGAATGAGGGCATGATAGGGCGTCCAGTCGAATGTCGCACGAGGGCACAAGAGGGCATCTAGGTGAACGACGGGTCGAACGAAAGGCACAGTAGGTTGTTCGATCGAACGGGTGGTTGAACGTCAGCCGAGGGCATGGTAGGACATCCTGGTGAACGATGGGTTGGCTGCCCGATTGGCGTGTGAGCGGGTGAAGGTGAACGAAGGTGCGAGTGGTTGTTCGGGCGGTGAGCAAAATGACCCATGCACGCGTTTGTGCGAATATTCATGCGATGATGGGTGATAGCGTTCAGGCAGAACATTCGGTGGAAACGTGGAACTTTCCCGAGGGTGTGCGAAAGTGTCAGGTGAAAGAGACATGCGAGTGTTAGTTGGTGAACGGTTGAACGTGTTCAGTTGAACATGCAGGAAAATGACACGCTGGTCGATGGGTCGTTTGGGTGGCCAGGTGGACGCGCCTAACTCGACAAGCTAAGCTTAATGAGGTGCTGATTGGGAGAAATATTCTAAGCGTAAATTCTGGGGTTTATCTAGAGATTGTAACTTGATATATTATATTGGGCAAGCTCATTGTAGGGAGTTGCCCCTCTCTTTATACTGTTGTGCATTTCATGTTAATGTTGATTCATGGTTATGAATGTTTAAAGAAAGTTTCCGCTCTGTTATGATGAATGAATGTACTTGGTGAAATTTGAAAATAAACTAAGTATCGAAAGTAGTCGTAATCCATGATCGTTAGTATTGTTAAAAATAAAATGGTCGATCGTGCCGCACTTCCTATAATGTGGTTGGAACAGTACCGCCAGTGTAGGGGCGTGACAACATGCATGTCTAAAATGATCGAGATTCATTATTGGAATGCCAATCTTTTCCTTTTTGGTGAATGCTTTTATTTACATAATTAGCTCATAAGATTTTCATGTTCGTTTTTATTAGTTTGTGCTTTTTATAATTAGATATTTACACTATTTTACTTATTAATTAGGTTTAGATTTATTTTATAGGTATATATGTCTATTTATATATAGTTTAAATAAAAAGAAATATTTTCCAAACAAAATTGTTGTCGTCTCATGAATTAAACTATTTATCTTTTCATCGTACTTTTTCAGCTCAAGTGCTTTCTTTATATGGTTTTATCTCAACAAAGTTTGATATGGTTTCCATTTATGTTGGTTTTGGTCTTTACTTTTGCATCCTTTTATTAAAAGGACATTTCATGTCAGCTCGCCATGCACTGGATATGCACTCTTCTTGGCCCCTTCACGACTTGACCAAATACTACACTTCTTTCATCATCAAATAACAACTCATTTCTAGCTCTTGGTTTTTTTCGATACCATTGTTACCAGGGAAAATTTTAGGGCTAATATTTGCAGGAGAGCTATTTTTTCATGTTTTTTCCAGAAACAAGATTAACCAATTTCATTTTTTTCTAAAAATGATTTGCCCACATTTTATAGTATAAAATTTTTTTACCTTAAAAATCGCCAAAATGTTATATAGACTAATATAAAATCATTAGAAATATATATATTTTTACAAAAGTATTGTCAAACATTTTACAATTTGCATATTAGGGATTAGTAATATTTAACAAGGTTTCAAAATTTTAAGATAAACTTCCATCCTTAAAATTTTCTTTGATTGTTACCAAAAGAAAGATAAACAAAAACACACTCACAAACACATAAAGAAAATACATATGGACACCATAAATCATCTTGAAAACCCCTTCTAGAAAACCAACTACTAATAATAGATATATTATTGTTCTTGCCCAAAACATCTTAAAATGGAGTCATCTTGCAGTTAAATAGACTACATTACATGAAAATGCTATGGATAAATCTATGCGTTATCAAAACTTCAATAAACTCATTCATTACTATATCAAATTCATTACCTAATCAAATTTACCCAAACTACCTTCACATTTTTTAAAACAAAAACTTCAATAAACTCATTCATTACTATATCAAATTCATTACCTAATCAAATTTACCCAAACTACCTTCACATTTTTTAAAACAAAATATTTAAGAAAACCGTTATTCAGAAAATAACTCAATGACAACTGAAAACCAACTTTACAACCCACATTACCCTTATTTTTTTATATCAATTCAAAACATTTTAGGGTAGATTGAAATTATGCAATGTTTTTCGTGCATAAAAATGGAAGTCCGGAAGTCGGCTATCAGTGATGTTAGAAATAGTAATTACCCCTGCATGTGGAGTTAATTAAATATAGAGAGTCAGCTAACTGAGTGATTGAGTGGTTGAGTGTTTTAGTGCTGAGTGGTTGAGTGTTTTAGTGCTGAGTCAAGTCGAGTTAAGAGATAGATGACTTTGAGTGTTTTAGTGCTGAGTCAAATCGAGTTAAGAGATAGATGACTTTGAGTGTGTGATTGCATGTAGTTACATGTCAAGATATTTTAGGCAAGTCGCTATTTGAAAAAGCTTAAATACCCTTCATCGGCTTCATTGTAAGTGTCTTATTTTGTTTTGTGTGATCAATAAAAAAACATAAACTTGTGTTTTATGTGTGAATTCATCCTTTCTCTCCTATGCGTTTCCAACCAGTTAGTATCGTTAGAGAAATAATACAAAACTTCTATCTCGTGGATAACATGAGCACGTAACCCATCATAAGAAGAAGCGCGTTAATAAAGCAAATAACATATTTCCGCAGCCGCCAACCAATAAGTCAATAACAGTCTTCACGCTTGTTTCAGAGCAGCTTGCAACCATGGAATCGCTGGCGTAATATTTGAAATTTAACGGCAAGTCAAAGTCACGTGGGGTTTTTTTAATTAAAAAGTATTTTCTTTTTTAATTAATTTTTTTTTTTATAAATGGGAATGAGCCATACACGATTTGATAAAAGGGTTTTCTAAAGTTTGTTAAAATATTTTTTTGAAAATAAAAGAACTGGGGAAAAGATTAGGAAGGGAGATTTAAAGGTGGAGGAATTTCAAATATATTTTTGAGATTTTTATGAAGTTGTGTTCTTTATTAAAAAGGATTTTTATTGGAAGTGTTTTTAGGAATTTGCAAAGTTTGTTTATAAAAAATATTTTGTTTATTTTGTTGAGTATGATAATTTTTTTTGGTGAAAATTGTGTTTTATAGGGCACATATTGAAACACATATTTTTTAGGGTAATATGGAAGATAGCCTCATGCAATGAGCAAAACAACTATAAGAAAATGAATGACAACAGTCATGGGTCGTAAAGAACAACTGAAGAAGAATAAGAACAAGAATAAAAAAGAAGATGTAGAGATTGTTGCCATGGTTAGAGAGCTTCAGGGAGCAGTCGAGGAACTGAGGAACTAAGAAGTCTAGCAGAAGACAAAGAAGAAATCAAGGGTGATTTGTGTAGCTTTGATGTGCTACCACGTCCTATGTTTACAGGTGAATATTTGATCATTGGGTTATCAAGATGCTAACTTTTCTTAGACCTAAAGAGTTAATTGAGGATGAATCTAATAACCCATATGATGAAGTATGTGATGCTTTAGCATTGAATTTTAAAAATAGACATTGGATGAGAAGCGTTTGTGCAAGATAGCAAAAGCTACAACTACCAACGAAGCATGGAAGTTCATGGAAGTTCATGGAAGCAGAGTTTGGCACAAAAGGGAGTGACATGCAATAGTGGTTTGTGTCACAAGCAAAGAAGTCAGCTACAGATATGAGAGCAGATCATCAAGACTCTTAGAGGAAAACAAAGCTTGGAGAATCCCACTCAAAAAATGGATGATTGTTTTTAAGACTATAGAATTGAAACCCAATATGCAAGCATGCATATGGATGAAGAAGATGAAACAAGGATTGAGGAGAGAGAAGTTGAAGCCTCTGTGTGTGAAACAGAGCAGGAGCAAATAAATGCTCAAGGATTCCACTGTAACGTGGATGATGTAGATGATTGTTAATCCCACTGTGATGAGGCACATGTGGGTGATGATTGCAAAGTGAGATATGAATTGGTGAATCCAATCATAGCAGATAGATTTGGTGAAGTTGAAATTGTCAACGAAATTGACAATTAGCACATGCATGCTCGGATATCCCGCCATAGTGTGGATGAACATTATGTTGATGATATGTGTGGTTTATTTTTTGAAACAAGGATTGATTGTGCCAATATGGTAAGCACAATGTTTTATGAAACATTGAAGGTTGACGCTGCCACTGTAGCAGCAATATATGAACCGATTTGCTGCTCATGAAATAGTGTGTCAACTAAAAATAGTTGATGATCAAAAAGAGGATAAAGTGATTAAAGACTTTTCGATGAGAATATCCATTGAACACATAATAGTGGAAGATAGTTTCAAGGAAGTTGAAAAGAAAGTGGAGAATGAAGAGGCGGAGAAGGAAGCTACCCAATAGAGTCATATTAAAGATGTATTTAACATTTTCTTTGAATATGCAAGTGTTCAAAATAACATGGGCGAAAAAGATGAAAACAAGGTTGTTAATAAGTTTGATGCATATTTGAAGCTCATTGAAGAATTGATTCTAAAACCAATAGAACAAATTGATGTGAGTCTTAAAGAAGCAGTCATAATAAAAGAATTGAATGAAATGGTGAATAATGATTTTGAGTGTGCATTACAGGCAAAAAGAAACAATTTGTGATGATGAAAGTGAAAATAATGATATGGATGTTTTTGAAGACAAATATGAATGCATTACAACCATTTTTCAGCAATGGAGTCAAGAAAAGATAAGATTCTACTATCAAGAAATATGGCAAAAAGAAAGCAAGGAATATAAAGCGCAAGAAGCAAAGCAAAGAAGACAGTTTGAAGATGCAATGTTATGGCATCAGTCCATAGTTGTACGAATATTTGAAGAGGAAGGTGTAGAAGACATGATCCAATTCTTTTTCGGAACAAGTTCAAAACAGGTTAAAGAAAAATTCCAGAGTAGCAAGTGAATAAAGCCTACAGCAAGAAAGTTCAACAAAGAATGAAGCAATTTCAAAGATATAGAATCTAGAAGCAGATAAAAAAAAAATGCAAAATTCTTGAGTTGTTGTAGACCTAGCTGAGACATACACTAGCAAACATGTTTATGTGATAGTGAAGACATGTTGAGTCATGTTAAGTCATACCGTCGTAATTAAGGGGGAGTGTTAGAAATAATAATTATTCCTCCATATGGAGTTAGCTAAACATAGAGAGTCAGTTCATGGAGTGATTGAGTGGTTGAGTGTTTTAGTGTTGAGTTAAGTGAGTTAAGTGATACATGACTTTGAATGTGTTATTACATGTGGTTGCATGTCAAAATATTTTAGACAAGTCATTAGTTGGAAGAATTTAAATACCATTCATTGGATTCATTGTAAACTTCATATTTTATGTGATCAATAAAAACACAACAACTCCTATTTTATGTGTGAATTCATACTTAGACTCCTCTACTTTTACTTCAAACAAGTAAATGTTAATAATTTCTTATTATTTTTCTAACAATGAAGTAAATGTTAATAATTTCTTATTATTTTTCTACCAAACGAATTATCATCACTATCAAGTAAACTCTGTTTCTTTCGTTTCAAATTGACGTGATTGAAAAGCATTTAATTGTGTGAATTGATCTACTGTTTCACCATAGTCGGTTGCTTGTGTTTCTATATAAATGTTCCTTTCACGGGTGTGACTTATTGAGAAATATGTATGTATACCAACTTTTTTTCTTTTCCAGGCGAGTTATTCCTCCTCTTTATCTTGTTTTGACCACTCAACTCTTAACATGACCATGTCAATTTTATACCAGAATTGGCAACGATGGTCACATTAATCAAATAAAATGCGTTGCCTACGCGGCATTAAATAACAGGGAAATCACTGAACTACTGCCGACGAATAACCGGCAAACGTCGACTTCACGTTAGAAATTTCCACCCCTTTCCATTTTCACACGTAGATAACTCTATCCAAACGAATCTTACGGTGATTTTAGGGTTCTAGATTATTTTTTTACTTTATTTTTATCATAATTGTAAATCATAAAAATATTTTTTTTAAATATCGAATATTTTGCAGCTATTAGGCTTTCCTAGAGTCATGGGACTTTGAGGCAGTGATCGAACCAGTAATTTTGTATTTAGTCCGTTTAAGCAATTTATTAAATAATAGTTTTACCCCGTGTAATATTAATAACCAATTCTCGTGAAGAAAACAATTCAATTTTTCCCAAATTATGATAACGCCATGGTCCAGTCAATATTTTCGAGGACATCCAGATGCGTGAAAATAGGTGTCGCCTCCCCAAAAGGAAATTTGTTTGAATATATTTTGATCCTATTAAACCACATAACTGTATACAGAGTACGGAATTAGAGTCACAAATCGTCTCTTTTATGTGTTGAAAGGTGTTTTTGCAACTCAAGATCAGGGAAAAGTGGCATTCTTTCCAGGTTCAAGATACAGTTATGTTTACAATTTAGAATATATATTAA
>APFE030110664.1:5424-33866 GCA_000404065.3 Pinus taeda | reverse complement strand
ATTACTTGTATATATTTTATGTTGTTATGATGTTCATCACTGTCCATATTTCCATCATGTTTTATTCATAACTGTTCATTGATGAGTGTTTCTTTTACAGGTTTTTGTAGGCAGCCCGGGCAAATTTACATATTTTTGATAGTTACTGACATGAGATCATCTTATCCTTTCTGCTAATTTTCATTTACTAAGTTTAATTCCAGCATTGTCATTTCTTTCAAGTTTTGTTTTGCTTAATTACTTTTCTGCCATTTAGACATCATATTACTTACATTTTTATGATTTTATTTCTATAGCCAAGCGACTCAATTAGTAAGGAATCAGAATATTACTTGTTGTAGTATGATTTAGTTTGCTTTCCTGCAAGTTAGAGATTGAATTACTTATGTCATTTTCAAGATTTGAAATATGAATGAGTAGTTAAATCTTAGTTTCCTTTTAAGCAATTTACTTTCCTGCAATTTAGATATCATAATACTCAACTTGTTTATGATTACTTCCTATAGCCAGACTGAGTCGAAAGGTGAAGGGTCAGAGTATGGGTTGAAGTAGTGTGATTTAGTTTGCTTTGCTTTCAGTTTTTGAGTTACTTTAAGTTCAGTTTTTATTTTCTTTTTCATATAGCAGTAAGGATACTGGGCCATTGTCACTAGTTCATTGTTTTGGCACATTTACTTCTTTTGAGAATTGATTTCATTTTAGTCAGTTTGGAAACTTTCTTTTTGAGAACTTTTAAGTTTGGAAAATCATTGTAGAAATCACCATTACCCTTCACACTTAATTTTCAATTTCGTCATCTCACACTAGGGAATCCACAGAAGATAATCCCAAAAACAAACTAAAATCTCAAAAACGACAAAAGACTAAGGAAAAGGTTATCTTGCACATACAGTGCACTTCATTTCATCAGTTTACGACTCCCGGATTGACATTTTAAATAGCAATTTAGGACATACTAAATTGACCAAACAGCTATGTCCAACACTGGTACCTGAGATGCGATTTATATAATTTCTATTTTTAGCATTTCTTGTTGCTATTTTCAACACTCCATCTCGAAAAGAAAGGCATTCAACCCGAACCGGATCCTGAACCTTTGGAATGTTCTGCATGCAACACTTCTCCCTAGTATTGTTGCTCCAACAACTCTGAAACAAAAGAATATCCAAGCTGAATCAGAATGATGCCTCTATCATCAAAGTCTCTTACTGCTATTGCCTCTGTCAACTGAAAAACTCTGCACCTTTGTGCTCTTCAGTGTCTGACTGCTCTGGCCTCTGTCACTTTGATCTCTGACTCTATCAATCACACTGATTCCTCCTGCTGCATCTGTGCTGATGCTGGTCCTATCTCCCATCACTACATCCAGACTGCATCTCCTCTTGTCATGTTGCATCGTGCTACCCACTGCTGTACTGCAACTTAATTACTAAGAAGTAAGTAATTGTTCTCCCAACTAACCTCCCTGTTGAGCTAGAAATATCCTCTAATGTTAAAGCTCCCTTTACCACTAAAAAGTGCTCCCTCTAAGACCTCTACGATGCTGCAACAACTCCCTACATATTGCATCGTTGCACACCTCTTTGTGCCATCATACACTGGTGCAACACTCCTATGCCTCTCGCATTGCTACAGCTTGCTAGCTCTGTGTTATCTTGGGACTCCTGCACTGTAGCTCTCTCTTCAACTCCATCTGCATCCATCTCTACCCACTCATCTAGTCCTGCTACTACTCGTTCGGGCTCCCATAGCAAGGTCTAATCAAAGAGGTTGGGTACATCAAAGATCCTACCCCTATTTCAGCCTTCTTGGGACTGTCACTCCACATCGCCCCACCTCCCACCTGGAGGTATGGATGCATGTGATCCCTCTACCCACTTGGCTCAAACTTTCCCCCTAATGGAGGTCTCTACATGAGTGGATGCCTCCACTTGGTCTCCTCTCGGATTCTCCAATTGTGGCTACTCCACAACCTCCTGAAGCTGCTTTACCAATTGTGGCCCCTCCACAAATGTCTGAGACTTCTTTTGGCACTGCATGTTGAGAGATAAAGTACTCTCCCTCTAAACCACCAAGTCTCCAACAGTTGTCTTGCTCCTTAAGGCTTTGCATGCATCTTAAACCTCAAGAGAATATAGGTTCTTGACTCGTGAACAAATTTGTTTCAACTGTCTCGTGGTGATGTGTTTAAGGAAAACCTTTCCCTTACTGAAGACTACATCATAGCCTTTGTCTTCCAGCATCGCAATCGACACCAAGTTCTTCTTCAGTCCTCGCACATACTTCACATCTGTCAAGGTAATGCGAGCTCCATGCTTCCTCTAAAAAGAAACCATGCCCACACATGAAACACTATACTTTTCATCATTGCTATGAGTATCTAAAGGTCTTTCTTGGACTCCAAGGTACTGAATAAATCCTTATCGCCGGTCATGTGGAATGAGGCTCCACTGTCAAGAAACCAACCAAAATCCATCATCGATGAAACCATGCATGCGATGAGGGTAAAATCCAATTCGAACTGAGAGGCCAATGCCTCACCTTTAGATCCTTCCTTGGATCCCATCTTGGATTTCTTCTATGGAAAATTCGTAGCATAATGGCCCACATCATGACAATGAAAGCATCGCACTTTTGATTTGTCAATCTTCTTCCCACCATGGGAAGAACTGGATTTGGAATGGGACGCCTTCCCTTTCCCTTTCCTAACCTTACTCGCTAATGCTAGATTTTCTTCATCATCTTGCTTCGATGAAGATCCATCTCTGGTGCTTCTTCTTATCTCCTCCTGCATCAAATCTGAAAAAATTCGTTCCCAATCTGGTAGTTTCTCTCTTCCATTTACCAAGTCTTGGTAACTATTCTAGCTCTTAGGAAGACCGAGGAGAGAAAGACTCACCATGTCGTCATCAACTACCATGATTCCTACACTTCCAAGCTCATCCTTGCAGGTGGTGAGCTTGTTCAGATATGTAGAGATTGTGTTGCCCTTTTCACACTTGATTTTCCGAAGCTTGTCTTTCAGCACTAGCTTCCTCTGATCGTTGTTGTTCTAATATAGATCCTTCAATTTTTTCCACATTGAAAACGGTGTCTCCTTCCCATGGAGACTCTAGACTATGTGGTCTGGAACTCCCTCTAGAAGAATCCTCCTCGCTTTAGCCACACATTTCTTCCATTCTACCAATTCTTGGGCATTAGTAGCTGCTAGCTTGGGGACTTCTTGACCAATGAAGTCCTTTAGACCGTTGTCCTCTAATACCACTTCCATGTGATCCTTCCAGGCTATATAATTTGAGCTACCATCAAGGGCATACTCAAATCTTAAACCATTAAACACCATTGGTGAAATTTGAGATGTGATAAGAATTCGATTTCCATAATCAGGAACTTCAAGCTTCAAGATTATCCCTTCTTTGTATACTATTCTCCGCTTTGATCACCATTTCTCTGATACCATGTAAAATTTCCCACTGTATATCACCTGATAATGCAATGTACTAAAGAAATATACTAGATCTACTTCTACAAACAAAACTTGTGGAAGCTTTACCAATTTGAGCATGATCAATTAAGAACACATATAATAGAGAATGAGAATTCAATCACACATGAACACAAAAGAATAATCCGGGGAAAGCCTCAGCTAAAAACCCCTCTATTTGTATATCAAACAAGTGGAAAAAAATATCAGAGATTACACAAAGCTTTAGCTCAAAAGCTATCTAGCTCTCAGTACAATCCCTCACTGCTACTCATAGAGAGTCAAAGGCTCTCACAACCTTCTCCTCTACCATCCAAGCCTCCTATTTCCTTGCGCAGTTTATCTTTGGGTTTAGAAGCTGCCACCTATGTGAATTACCTCTCACACTGCTCACTAACCTCTGATCTAACTGCACAATCCTAAAGGAGATAATTCCTTCTGCATGGATGAGTTTCCTAAATAGGAAAAAAAATCCTCCAACTGATAGTACATTGTCCCTTCCTCTGATCTCAACTGGGTCTCTAACTGAACTGACATGCATGAGTTATTTATGAAAAAATATTTAGTTATCTGAAGTGCAACAGTTACATGCATGCATGCATTAACTAACTGAACTCACAATCAGTTCCACAAACTGTTGGAACTAATATAACTGGACTTAACTCAGATAACTAAGCTAACTAATTACAACTCAAAGTACAACTCATCCTGATCTCCTTTAATCGATGGATAACTTCCTCAATCAAAGGGATAATTGTTACATGTCTCCACATAGACTTCATGTTTGATTTTCTCCAGCTAATTAACTCAAGATGAATTAATTAATTATTTTTCAAACAGCTGCTAAGATCAAATTCAAATTTTAATTCTCAATTTTAGTTCAGGGACTAGCTAAAATTGGAATCTATCCCAAAATGCTATTTATAGCAATGCTATTTTTAGCATTTCTATTTTATCATTCCTTGTTGCTATGTCCAACACTGGTACCTAAGATGCTATTTATAGTAATTCTATTTATATAATTTCTATTTTTAGCATTTCTTGTTGCTATTTTCACCAAACCGTTGGAGCTGGAGCCATCAGAGTGGTTAACCATTACAGGTTATGGAAATTGTGTTCACATGCGGTAATAACAAATGTCAATGTTTGGAACTGTCAACCGGAGTTAACTGCAACCTTAACTACATTGTGGTGTTCACATTCAGAACCATTGTGAAGACTGACCATTGCGGTGTGGTGAACTCTCTACCAAGTCAGTAGTAAATGTTTTTGATTTGTCAAATGTGTTCACAAGGGGAAGGGATGGCCCTCCCCTAATCGCCCAACTCCTAACCATTTCACTTTAAATAAATGCGGAGAACATACATGGTAACTAGAACCATGGTGGTAGTAGAGGTGGTTAAGGTATGCAGACGATATGCCAGAGGTCACGGGTTTGACCTTGACCTCCACCATAAAATTTTGTTCCACTATGTCGAGACTGTCAAGGCCTTTGGGAGGTGCCACGTGGTAGCCTTTGGGCTTGCCACGTGGCATTCTTCCATTAGTCCTAAAATAAACCAATAAGAATGCGCCAACACACCACCTGTATAGCCTAATGAAACGATGCCTCTTGTCCATCCATGATTCACCATTGACCACCATTGACCATGCCTAGTCACCTGCTACGTCAGCAGTATGGACTGTTGACTATGCAGTGACGGGGCATTCCTTTTTTTTTTTAATTTTTCCTGTTTAGCAAAGCGACCAGAACACAATAAGTCTCTCATACAAACTCAGTTTTCGACGAAATGAGTTGCATTAGGATTGTTTTTCCAAGATGGTCATGACCATTCAGGTTTCGAGCTATTATGAAAACTTTAATTTTTGAGCTAACTATTGAGCATCTGATCATTCCTCCACTAGAAGCTTTTTGGACCCCAAAATATAATATCAATTGTTCAGAAGGTGAGGATACAACTCCCTCACCTTCTCAGTCTGCTACCATTTGGCTTGAGAAGGATTTTGTCCCTTGAGTCCCACTCTAAGGTATTCGACATCCCCTCTCTTCGAAGTTCTAATTCTTTTGTCAAGTATGAGATCTAGCTAAAGCTTATCTAGATATTCTAGCGAGAAATCATCTATTGATGAAAGAGGAACATGGTTTCCTTGATCATCAATCAAAGGAGGCTCAAACAATCTCAAATTCTCAACATTAACAACAGAGTATATTTTCGTATAAGGATGCAAATAAAGCTTAAAAGCATTATTACAAATCTTTTCCAAAATTTTAAAAGGACCATAATGGATTGGTTTAAGATTTTTATCTTCCCCTTGAAGTCTCACTTTGCTAATATATAACCAAACTTTGTCACCAACTTGAAATTTATGATCAACCTGATGTTTGTCATGCCTTACCTTGTAGCTGCTTTCACTTTTCTCAACTTGTTCCCACACTGTATGATGTATCAACTGAATTTGCTCTATTAACTTCCTTGCCTTATCGATGTCACCGTGACCATCAATGGAAACATCTTTCTCGAAGATAAAGTCCAATGAAAATCTTGGAAAGTACCCATAACATGCCTCAAATGGTGATGTGTTTGTGGAAGAATGCTTTGCCCTATTGTATGCATGTTGTATGTAATGCAATTGTTCATCCCACAACTTGGGTGTTTGCTGCAATATCCTCTAAGAAGATGAATAACTATTCAATTGAACACCTCAATTCGTCCACCTGTTTGTGGATGAAATGTTATACTCTTCTTCAACTTTGTGTCCATCATGTCCCACAAATTTGACCAAAAATTCCCAACAAATCGAGAATCTCGATCACTTACAATAGAAGTAGGAAGACCAAAATGAACCCAAATATTTTGGAAGAAAAGATGAGTTTTTTGTTCAGCTATAATTTTCTTTTTACATGGTGTTAGTATGCACATCTTGTTGAACCTGTCTACAACTACATACAAGTAATCATGACCTTTCCTTGACAATGGAAGAACTCCTACAAAATCCATTGAGATACTCTCGCATGGACATGAAGGTACTGGAAGTGGAGTATATAAACCAAGTTTCCTATTGCTAGGCTTACTTGTAGCACATAAAGAACATCCTCTTATGAAACGAGAAACATAATACAACATGCATGGCCAATAACAATACCTTTGAAGATTCGCTATTGTCATTCCTACACCAAACTTTCCAGCAATCAATGAAGTATGTGTCTCCCTTATGACATTGTTTCTTTCTCCCAATGGAATACACAACTTGCCCAAGTGATACAACAAATTGTTATGTACATGATAATCCAACTCTTCAATTTGATTTTCTTGACTCAAGCTTGCATATACTTCTTGAAAGTCACTATAATTTGCATATTGTTCTATGTAATTTTCATGCAAAACAGAATTATGCTTGAGTATAACAGATGAATTTACAATAGGCCTTGAAAGCATATCAACTACCTTATTGCAGATTCCCTTTTTATACCTGATAACCAAATGAAATTGTTGTAGAAAACCCTTCCATATGAAATGTCATGACTGCTGCTACTTTGACTGTGATTGTAAGTATTGCAATGGTTGATGGTCAGTATGGATGATGGTCTCCTTCCCCATTAAATAATGCTTCCATTGTTTAACACTTTGGTTACAACTCTATTAAAGATTACATAATGAAATGAAATGGGCTTACCGTGTTGCAATAGAAATACTCCCATGTCATAATCGCTTGCATCCGTTTGAATCTCAAATGGCTGTCTAAGATCTGGAAGTGCCAATACTGGTGTTGAAATTATATTTTTCTTCAAAGAATCAAATGCTTTCTATTGTACATATCCCAAATGGAAGACTTTCTTGACACTTGTTAATGCATGTAATGGAGCTGCAATGGAAGAAAAATTAGCAATAAACTTTCTCCAATATTGTGTTGCCCCTAAAAAGCTTTTTACCTCGATAACTGTATTAGGCTTGGGCCAATTTAGAATGACCTCAAACTTAGAGGTGTAGATATTCAACTGACATCCTCCAACAATATTTCCCAAATACACTAAATAATTCTTACCAAATTCAGATTTCGACATCTTTAAAAACAATTGTTATTTTCTCAAGAAATCTAGTATTTTGTTTACATACATGACATGTTCATCTCTAGATTTGTTGAATATGAGTATATCATCTAAGTACACAATGAAAAATACATCTAGAAATGGTCTCAATACATCATTCATTAGCGTCATGAAAGTAGTTGGAGTATCTGTAAGACAAAAAGGCATAACAAGCCACTCAAATAATCCTTTTTTAGTTTTAAATGTGGTTTTCCAAATGTCTTCTTCAGCTATGCTAACTTGATGATAGCCACTTCATAAGTCTAACTTAGTGAAGTACTTTTGATACCTCAACTGATCAAGAAAATCATCAATTCTTTGGAGTGGATAACAATTCTTTGCCTTGATTTTTCTCAGTGCACAAAAATCCACACACATGTGCCAAGTTCCATCCTTCTTTGGCACCAAGACAATGGGCAAACCACATAGCAAAGTAGATGGGCATATGATACATTTTCTTAGAAAATCTTGAATTTAATTGACATGCGATACATGCCTATGTCTAGAAGTGGAGCATCATGTTGCAACTGAATCTCATGTTGAATTCCCCTCTTGGGAGGTAACCCCTTTGGTTCCTGAAACATCTCACCATGCTTGCTTACCAAATCAAACAAATTAGATTTCAATTTATCATCACAACCTTCAAAAGATTCATAATCAATATCATTATTTTTCTTGATCATGAGAAGTACAAAATTTTTACTTGCATTTACTAGTCTCTTCTTATGCCCTGCATTAACCAAAGAAATGTTCATCTTTTTGCGATGGGCTCCCATAATGTACTCCACCCCTTTCTTGAGAAATATGTATTTGTTATCATGGAAATAAAATAATTTTTTCCTATCATACAAATAAGGACTACCCAAAATGATCCCTGAGATGTCAAGTGGAACTACATCTAACTCAACTTCATCAATGAACTTTTCAGTAATGGCGAACTTGAATAAACATTTCCTTGTAACCTGTAAGTTTGCATTGTTAACTATCCAACCCAATGGATATGGCTTATGATGAGGTAGAGTTTCAAGGTTTAGTTTTTTTACAAAGTATTCTAAAATCAATTTTGATTGTGACCCACTATCAAATAATGCATCAATCTTTGTATGATTTGAAATCACTCTTACATGAAACAACTCTATTATTGACTCTTCATTTGGGTTGTTGTTTGACTATGTGAGGAACTAGTGCTTGCAACAATTTCTTTCCCTTTTGTAACCATGGCTGAAATATTGGTCTCATCACCAAAATTTGAACCAAGGTCATGTTGTGTGGTAGCAATCGTCTTTTTTTTTCCCTTATTGTTTTGTTTCTTAGGCCTTAATTCGTGAAGCAATTTCTAGCAGTGGGCTTCATCATGCCTAGCTTTGGAACAATGTTGGCATATGGTTTTCTACCCTTCTTTCTTCACACTTGCATTCTTCTTTCCCTTCCATTTTCCACCCTTCTCTTTATCCTTGACCTTGAACAACTTCTTCTTACTACCCTCTTCATAAATGTTCTTTCCTCTAGATTCAAGGTGTGTGGCTTGCACACATACCCCATCTAAATTGTTTTGATTGAACATAAGGATAGTTTGTTTCAAATAGGAATGTAAACCCCCAATATATTTCAGTAGTGTATCTTGGGAATTCAAATTCTCTCCTAACAACAAAGCCCTTTTCCTAAAATCCTATGTATAATCTTGGATTGTTTGGCCTTTGAACTACCTAAAAATTCTGCCAACTCATAATGGCTTTTTGCATATAGGCTAAAGGATAAAACTATCTTTTAATTGCATAAACAAATTCGACCCAAGTAATGGATATCTTACCATGGATTCACATTTCTTCTTGAGTCTTTTCTTCCCACCAGACTAATGCTACTCCTTCTAGCCTCAATGAAGCCAACTGGATATTTATGTCATCTTCTTGAAGGTTTTGAATTCTGCAGTATAGCTCAAACTATAGAATCCAGTTTCCCAACTTTTCTGCATTGACCTCTCCATTGTACATGGGAAGTTCGAATTTAATGTCCAATTTAATTAAGGGAGTCTTTCCTTTTATGGTTTTTGAATATGGGAAATTTTAGTGGTGGTAGTGGAAGATGACACTGTGTGAGATGATGAAGATGATGAGGATGGTGGAGATGGAGGTGTCTTTCCACCATTCCCTTTTGAATCCTTCTTCTCATCTTTTTTGTCCTTTGAGCATCCTTCTACATGTGGAGGTTTAGAACTCTCTCCAACCATTCTAGTGTTCCTCTCTTCATAGAGGACTTTAACCATCTCAGTTAAAGTGAAGAAATCTTTCTTGAATTCTTCCTCTTCTGAAGAACAACCTTAAGGCGCTCTTTTTCTAGACATAATGGCTATGGATTTAGGCTCAGAAATTGGTACTACTTGTACCTCTTCAATCTTAGTTGAAGGAAAAACATGAGGAGTTTCAAGTGCACTTGGAATTGGAACTTTCGGTGGTGGAGATTTTGGCCTTGTGGCTCTCCTTCTTCTAGGCATTACCTCAGGAGTTGCAACCAATAACTTCCCTTCTCTTTTCTGCAACTTTAACCTTGTAAGCATCACAATTTTGCAACCATTAAAACCCTAATTTCACAAACTCAAGCAATCAAGCAATTCAACCTTTCCTCAGATACCAACTTGATCTTTTTTTTATTGTTAGTTTATGTTGTGCTAATATCAATTATATATTTCTAAAAATGTGCTTTCTTATTTCTTCTTGTATTGAGGTTTCATTAGATGTTTGTGGATGTAATCAGGTAAATTTCCTTAAGTTTAAAAATACATTCATGAGAAAAATAGGTTCAAACACAAATACTGAACAACAGACATTCAAAGTGTAGCAAACCATCAAAGAGACACTTTAAGAAAGTGTTTTGATGAAGGAGTTCACCCCACCTAGGCTACATCTCCTTGGTCCAACTTCCATGGCTTAGGCCTCTGTATTAGCTCAATATGGAAAAAAATGTTGTTTTACAAAGCTCTATGGCTCGTGATACCTGAGCCAATGTGTTCGAAATGTCCAAATTAGCCAATAACACCTCCTCCTGAGCTCAATTTGGTCGAAAATTACCTTCTCTATGACTCAGAGAGTCTTTTCCTACAATTTCTCCTCTAATTCTGGAATGACTCCAGTTAGCTTCGCTAAATGTGGAGGCAAGCCCGAAATTGGGGGCACTGCCAAACTTCCGCCAGGCTAAACTTAGATTTAATTAAATAAATCCAGATTAATTAACTTAAACCCCACGATTATTGTTAACTGAGACCGTAACATCCGACAGTTTTAATGTAGTGTTCACATGCAGTGTTTATATCGCATTAACCATCAAAGCCAGAGCCGTCGGAGTGGTGAACCACTAGGGGTTATCAAAATTGTGTTCACATGCAATAACAACAAATGTTAACGTTTGGAATTGTCCGTCAGAGTTAATTGTAACCTTAACTATGTTGTGGTGTTCACATGCAGAACCGTTGTGGAGACTTACCGTTGCGGTGACATGGTGAACTGTCTACTGGGTTAACTGTAACTGTTTGCGGTTTGTAAAAAATGCATTCACATGGGGGAGGGCTGGCCGGCAAGCTAGCCCTCCCCTAACCACCCAACTCCTAATCGTTTCACTTTAAATAAATGCAGAGAACATGCATGGTAAGAACCATGGTGGTAGCAGAGGTGGTTAAGGTATGCATATTGTATGCCAGAGGTTGCAGAGTTTACTCCAACCTCCACCATAAAAAAAAATTCCACTGTGTCGAGACTATCAAGGCCTTTGGGAGGTGCCATGTGGTGGCCTCTAGGCTGGCCACATGGCATTCTTCCATTGGTCCTAAAATAAACCAATAAGAAAGCACCAACACACCACATGTATTCTCCATGAAATGATGCCACTTATCCATTTGTGATTCACCATTGACCACTGTTGACCATGCCTAGTCATCTACCATGTCAGTAGTATGGATTTTTGACTATGCAGTGACTGGGCATTTTTTTATAATTTTTTTCTTGTTTAGCAAAGCAATCAGAATGCAATAACTTTCTCATACGAACTTGGTTTTCGATGAAACGAGTTGTGTTAGGATTGTTTTTCCTAGACAGACGCAGTCATTCAGGTTTTGAGCCATTCTAAGAACTTTGATTGTTGAGCTAAATACTAAGCACCTGATCAATTTTATTCTTGGGTATTTTACATATCTATTCGAGTGGACAGTTATTTAGGAGTGGCTTGAGGGCCTAGACATCTAGGCAAGTTTGGAACCTTCAGTGGGTCTATAGCCTTTTTGTCTCCTGGCCCTATTGGTTTTCGATAAATATAATAAGTCCACATCAACGTGGCAAAGCTAGGATGGGGATTGGTGAGAGAGGATAGCACGGAAAACTTATATTGAAGGATCCATGACAAGCTGAGGTTGTTGACCCTATCCTATCCCATGCTCCTAGTACTAACAAGCCTATCCCTACTCAAGATTTATTTGGCAGTCAACTCAGACACATCAATTTGTTTTTGGATAAGCTTAGTAGAGATTGGCACAATTATAGGAACGTGATTATTTCCTTCATGAATGATCTACAAAGAAAATAGTGGCATATGAAAGGAAAATTAGCTAGCCTACAAAGAGGGAAGTGGCACCTGCAGGAGAAACTGGATAGATTTGAAGGAAGATTGGCCCACTTGGAGAAACACATGCATTGGGACTTCAAGCCTTTTTTAGTTCATTTTATGTTCTTAAATTGTAAGCATAAATTATCGACCAGGGTAGGTACACTAATGAAGTGCAAGTGCATTGTATGTGCTAGAAATCTCTTATGTCGTTAAGGTGATTATGTTATCATTGTCGAAGTTAATGTCAAACTCTAGAATTAGTGTTGAGATGGTGTTATTATCTATAGTAGGATGTTATTCCTAAGATTTTATTGTTAATTGATTATCCTAAATGTTATCTCTAGAATTAGTTCTTATTGAATTGATTTTTTAGAATGATTGGATAATGATTTTAACTGTTTTTAATAGATGTGTTATGTTAATCTTATTTTCAACTTATCAATTGTTTTTGGATTTTTATACTGCAGCTAAACAAAGTTAACTATGAAAGCATGAAATGACACAAAGAAAATCCTAATTTATTAACTTAGAAATGAAATGTGCTTGAATTCAGAATATGAGAAAGACTGCCACTCTTATCTACTGCAACTTTATTTCAATGCAAAAAGAAAAACAGAAACGAAATTATTGAGCTATGGAATCACTAAGCTATGTTAGGAAAATGAATGAAACGAAATTACTGAGCTTATGTTAGGTATCAAGCAAACGAAATGAATGATACAGAAATCAATCAAGTAAACCTAGTCACGATCCTCATTGAACCGCATGTTAAAAACATGAAAACAAGGCATCCATGAATTAAATTTATGAAATAACAATTGAAAAGGAAAATCTAATTACTGTGAATCAAAGACCTGATCTGCACGCGAGGTCCCTCCATGAGTCAGCCGGTTGCCTCAAAGAAATAACACATAAAATATATGAAATAAGAACTTTGCATTAAGCAAAAGAAAATTCTACAAGATGCTCAAACTACATACGATGGCACACCCATTACATAGAGATACAAGTGCTTTTATAGAGTTCTTGTTAACAATACAAGAAATTTAAGCCTACAGGACTTCACTAAGGTCTTTATCAAAGCTAGATCATATTGCTTATTTGTCAATTTTCTATTGAAAAAAAAAAAATTGATGAAATCTCTTAAAATTCAGAATTTGTTCCATCGTGTTGTCCTTCTATTGGCCGTATTATAGTGCATATCTCTTGATGAATTAGCTTGAGTAAATAGGAAGAAATCCATGAGAGTATCATTCCCTATCTACCCATATACTCCTTTGCTGAGCTGGTGCATTCAAATCCTATCAACAATGGAAATGGTTGCGGATCTATGGATTAGCTACAGAATCAGATCAATTATGTAGCTGCACGTAAAATTTAATAGAACAATAAGGCATATTGACAAAACATGAAAAAGATGAAATATGAATGCTTACCTTGTCAAAACCTTATGTTTACTGCATTTATTTGAATGATAGTTGTAGGAAAAAGGAGGTAAATATGGACAAAAAGAATGTCAAGATAAATCAGTTCTGAGACTCTACATTCCCCCACACTAGAGATTTTGTATGTCCTCATACAACACAAAATTGTCATTTTTCTGTATGTCTTTAGATACCTTTGCCAACACATCCAGGTTTCACTTTCTTCTTCTTCTTGGCAGTTACTGCCATCCTTGGTTTCCTCATAAGGATCTTGTATTTCAGGTTAAGAATTTCTCTTTTCATGACCTCATTTTCTTTCTTCAATTTCCTATTCTTTTTATACCATAGACTTAAGTGAAGAGTTAGGTTATCACTTTTGGCAATTTGAATTCCATTTTGTGCCTTGAAAGTTTGATTTTCAGTTATGAGGTACCTTCTTAATGTCTCCAACTCAAATATTTCTTGTTTCAAGACATTAGATATTGCAGGTTATTATGGCTCATTAAACTGGTTGATTTATTCTTCTGGGCTCTCAATTGATCCTTTGGTTACTACTTCCTTTCTCTCTAATGATTCTATGTAATCATAGATTTCTTGTTGTACATGATCAATACCTGGGCTTTGTACTGGACTCTTTGGAGGTGAAACCAAGGGAGGTGGTGATACCCTTGGTGATAGTCTCAGTGATACTCTTGGAGAGTCCTCGAGATCTTCAGATTTCTCTTTTGACTCAAGATCAATATGCTCTGCAACTTCTGAGGATGCTTCTTTCACTATGTTCAATCTGGTGCTTATTCTCAAACATGTGGTCGGTATCCTTTGAGTCTTATTTTCCTTAACTTTTGGAATTTATTTCTATGGTAGGTTTTTTATTTGGGGTAAAACCTCTATTTTCTTGTTGGCTTTCTTTCTTCTAAGACTTTCTATGTTCATTTTCTGCAAAATTTCTACAATTGGTAGATCATCCTCTAACAAATCTTGTTGATGTTGCGGTTCATGTTCTATTACTGTCTCATTTTTTGTCTTTCTTCCCCTTTAGGTTTTGTTACCACTTGGATGTTCAAGGTTTTTCTCTTCAAAGTGATTTATCACTAGAAAATTTTCCCAATTATCAACTATGCTTTGAAGATGACACTCGATCAAAATTTTTACTAACCCGTGATGGTACATTGTGTTGTCTATAAGTTGGATATTTCTTCTGAACACTTACTAGCATTTTCTTAAGGCTATTCAACAAAAATTATGGAATACTCATTTGATGTTCTTCAAGGAAATTCATCAATAGCCAAATGTGATAGAAAAACATATACCCAAATCAGCCTTCACAAGTAACAAATTTCTGAAGGATAAGGAGAACATTTCCCCATTTACTTTTGAGGTCAGAGCTAGGAATACCTTTTCTGAAGACAATAGTATCCATACTTGGCTTTTTAAAGAAAATTTTCTAGTCTTCCCCTTCGATTCCTCTGTTCTTGAACCACTTTTCCCAACTCTAGGCAGTCTGATGGCTTTTGCAATCAGAGACTCTGTCACTGCAAACTTGACATCACCTATTTCGACTTCTGCTCCATCAAAGGATTGTGCAAAGGTTTTTGTCACCTCCCTATGGAAACCATCAAACTTTTCCATGAAATCTAACCATTGAGCTTTCTATAACAATTCTATGGTCTGGGAGTATCCTTCCAAAAATTTCCTTCCTGTTGGTTTTTTTCGAACAATAACACCCATGGTGAGAGATGTTTAGTCTCAAGAACTGTTTTACTTGACAGGGAAAATAGTCTCGTTAGGGGTTCAGCTCTAGGATGGAGAGACCACATGAATTGAAAGAATGAGAGAATGTGATTTGAAAATGAGATCTTAGACTAATATTAAGGTATTATAGACTCATGTGCATGGATTTGCCTATATTACTTAGTGCAATGGATCGATAAGATTGTGAATAACATAGACAATGACGCAGTTAAAGAAACATAATAGACAAACACACATACCACAACAAGTTTAATCTGGAGTTCACCCAAAACTCTTGGGTTATGTCTCTTGGTCTGATGTGATATTGCAATATTGCAATTGCACATTGCATTGCTCCGATGTGATATTGCAATATTGCAATTGCACATTGCATAGTTCCTGAGCCCTTTCGTAAGCACTCCCTTGTATATTACCGAGTCGATTGTGATATTGCGGGTTAACTTGGGCCATCGATTTGCATGCTTGATCGACGATCCTCGTTGACTTGCGTTGATCGTGATTGCAACTTTCATATGGCAGCCTCCGCTTGCCATTTCCGATTGTGATATGCCAATAGGATCTAGACTGTTAATTAGCCATTTTGACCTCTGATAACTCTGTTTTTTGCCATTTCTTCATGTTTTTCAAGCCCAATAGTGTAATTCTCCTGTTGTAAAGTTTTTCCTTATGCAATAGTTTTTTTATTTTTCAAGACTTAGAGGGTTTCTAGGATCCATTTTGGATCAGAATGGGAAAGTACAATGAAGGTTCATGGGGATGAGTTAGTCATTTGAATGCATTTAATTCAATGATTCAGTGATCAAATTGATGGATCCTAAATGAGTATGAGATAGGAGTTAAAATGGTGGCAGATTATAATGGATTAACAAGGGGCTATCATCCATGAACTGCAATGATTTCGGTTTTTCGGTAATGTTATTTCCATGTAATTCATATATGAAATATGTTAACCCCTATTGTAAAATTAAAGTGTTACATACCTTAGATTTATTTTCTCGCCTTTATTTGTCCTTTGATGTCATTTGCAGGTACTTTGCACTTGAAATGAGTCAATCATTTCTTCAATTTGAGCCACCAAGTGTCCCTGCTAGATTGGCTACAGAAACTTTATCAAAGCTGTAGAAACTTGCCAAAGCTACAGAAAGTCATTGATTCTATATCTAAATTTGTTTCAAGAAAGGGATGTTTAGAAAAAGAGATTTTTTTAGAAAAATGATAAAGAGAAAATTTAAGGTGCCAACAAGAGTTGGTTTTCACTTTAAATTTTTTGTATAAGCATGCCAACAACTTGGTTTTCATGTTTATACATTATTATTATTTTTTTAATTTTTTTTTTTATGAAACGGAGAAAAATAAAATTCAAGGTGTAAAAGAAGAATAATTCCTCTCAACCATATTCAATTATGAGTTATCTTGGAAAATTTTGACAAATTCTTCTTTTGTCAATGGCTTTTGATAAAGTCTAATTCGATGTCCGCTCATTAAAAGAGGAATTTTTTCTTCATCAATAGTCTTGATTCTAACTGAACCATTGTCAAAGACATTTTCAACTTCATAAGGTCCAAGCCATTGAGTTTGGAATTTTCCTTGGAATTTCTTTAACTTTGAATCAAAAAGTAATGCCCAATCTCCTGGATGAAATTTTCTTTCTTTGATGTATTTGTCATGCCATCTGGATCTCTATTGTTGAACTAGGCTGGTCTTCTGGAAGACATCTTGTCTTATTTCATCAAGCTCATTGAGTTGTCCCATCCTTTTCTTTTGTGCTTCTAATAAGTCAAGATCCATTTGGGCTTTTGTTTTATAGGTTTGGATATGGAACTTTATTGGAAGTAAGACTTGCTTCCCATAAACAAGTTCATAGGGAGTATGTCATGTAGTGCTTCTCCATGTAGTTCTATAGGCCCACAAAGCTTATGGAATATTTTCTGCCCAATCCTTTCGATTTAAGTGTACAGTATTGGTGAGAATTGCTTCAATCACCTTGTTTGTAGACTCAGCTTGTTCATTGGCTTGTGGATGGTATGGAGTAGATTTCCGATGCTTGATTTTGTACTGTTCCACGAGCTTCTACACTAATTTGGATGTAAACTATGTTCCTTCATTTGTTACAATTTCTCTTGGGACACCAAAACAAGTGAAAATATCCTCAAAAAGAAATGAAACTACAACATTTTCAATACCAAAAGGAAGTGATTTAGCTTCTACCCATTTAGTGACATAATCAGTACACACCATAATATACCTTTTCTGTTTTGAAGGTGGATTGATTGGACCAACAAAATCTAGCGTCCATTTCTCAAAAGGTCAAATGAGTACCTGAGGTTGTAGTGGAATTTCATTTGAAAGAGTAGGTTTCCCCATCCTTTGACAATTTTCACATCTCCTAACATATTCCTTGGTATCCTTGAAAATGTAAGGCCAATAATATCCTAAGAGAAGGATCTTATAAGCAGTTCTTCTGTCAGAGAAATTTCCTCTACATGGTTCATCATGGCATGCTTTAAGTATTTCCAGTATCTCATCTTCTCGAAAACATATTTTGATGATGAGATCGAGTCATGTTTTGTACAATTCTTCGTTTATCCATGAGTAAGATGTGTTATTTTGAATTATCCTTCTCTTTTCTCTAGGAGACAAATGAAATGGTAATTTCCCTGTAGCTAAATAATTAGAAATATCTACATACCAAGGTGATTTATTAGATACCGCAAAAGGATATTCATCAAGAAATTTATCCTCCACAGGTTTATCATTATTATCATTTTGAATTCTAGATAAAAAGTTAGCAATTGTATTTTGTTTTTCAAGTCGATCTAGAATGGTGATGTTGAATTCTTGCAATAGTAAGAGCCATCTACTTATTCTTACATTAATGATTGGTTTATTCATTAGATATCTAATGGCAGAAGGGTCTATGTGAATGAAAGTTTCATATCCAATTATATAATGTATGAATTTATTAATGGAATGAACTACAACTAAAAACTCCTCCTCAGTTACAGTATAATTTAGCTCTGATGGAGTTAAATTTTCATTGGTATAATAGATTGCATAAGGAGTAAGGTATTTTTGTCCTAACACAACTCCTAAGGTTGTGTCTAAAGCATCAGTTGATATATTGAAAGGAAATTTCCAATTAGGTCCTTTTAAAATAGGTGCTTCAGAGATTTTCTTTTTCAAAGTTTCAAAATAATTTTGACAATCAGAATCCAAACTAAATTCACAATCTTTGGTAAGTATTTTGAAGAGCGGAGATGTAGTTTTTTTGAAGTTTTCTATGAATCTTCTATAGCATCCAGTAAAACCAAGAAAACTCCTAACATCTCGTTGACAATTTGGTACTAACAATTTAGAAATGATCTCTACTTTAGATGAGTCTACCTTAATTCCATCTCCTGAAATATGGTGACCTAAAACAATTCCTTCATTAAACACAATAAAACATTTCTCATGAATTAACGAAAGATTTGTTTATTTACATATTATTAGAAATTTTTCTAAATATCCAAGTGCCTCTTCAAAAGAATTTATGTAAATTGTGAAATCATCCATATATACTTCCACACAATCACGAATAAGATCAAAGAAAGTTCTGACGACTGCTCTTTGGAATGTCACTAGAGCATTGCATAATTCAAAAGGAAGTACTTGGTAAGCATAAGTTCCCCATGGACAGCTAAATGTGGTTTTATCTTGATCCTCAAGTGCTACCTGAATCTGATTGTATCCATTAAAATCATCCAAAAATGAAAAATACTTTTTCCCTGCTAATGTGTCTAAAACTTGATCTATGAAAGGAAGTGGAAAGTGATCTTTTAATGTTTCCTTATTCAATTCCCTATAATTGATACATACTCTCCATTTCCCATTTTTCTTAGGAATGATTACTAGGGGTGAAACCCATTGACTGTTTGCTATTGGATAGATGAAGTTTACATTCAGTAGTTTTTGTAATTCCTCCTTAACAATTTCTTTCAAATTTGGATTCATTCTTCTTTGTGGTTGTCTAACTAGTCTCACACTCTATTCAATGTAGATATGGTGCATGAAAGTTTTAGGATTAATTCCTTTCATATTAGTGTATTCCCATGCATAATTAGAAGAGTGTTTTTGTGAAATTTCTACCAGTTGATTTTTTTGTAATTCTTCGAGGTTTTCATTAATGTTGAAAGTTTTCCCTGGAAAAAATTCTATTGAAGAGTATCCAATTTTTTCCATATAGTGTAAAGGAATTTGTCTAGATGATAGATATTCGATTCGACTATGATCATAATGTAAGGATGGTTCATTATTTTCCATTAGATTTAAAATTTGTTCCTCCTCACTTACTTGTTTAGTAGTGAAAACAGGTTGTATATCATCATCATCATCTATCCATTCCTCACTCTCTGTTTCTATTGTTGTTTTTGTAGGTGGATACAACATAAATTTATTTGTAGAAATTCCATATGAGATAAACATGTCACTTAATCTACAACCGATGCAAGCATCAATTGTAGCTAACCAAGGTCTTCCTAGGATTACTAGATGTCCTCCTAAATTATTCGTGGGTGTTAAAACCATGAAGTTGGCAAGATATTCCCAAGAATCTAAGGATACATAAACATCTTCTAACATGCCATCAGGTTTAACTACAGACCTATCTACTAATCGAAAAAATGTTGGTGTGTATTGAAGATTAGGAAGCCTTAGTGAATCCATGATTTGTTTACTCATTATGTTTATGGATACTCCTAGATCAATTAGTTTGTTTGGTATTTCAATTCCATTAATGTGAAATATCACAATAAGGATCCCTAGATCTAGATATTTTGTATTGTTGCTTTCCCCATCATGATGTTTGTAATTTTCCCAACTAATTGAATTCTTTTTATGTCTTTTCTTTTCCTCTTGGTCTTTGAGTACTCAATTCCTTGATTGTTTTTGCAAAAATTGGTATTTCTTTTATGGCTTGCAATAAAGGAATTTTTATATGAACATTTCTTAATTCATCCAACATATCATAATCAGGCAATGTGATTTGTCTTTCTACTCCTTCATCAATTTTCAACCGTTCAGGGAAAGGTGGTTTAATGGATACTGAGGGTTGTTCTATAATAGGAGTATCATCAGAAATTATAGGAATATTCTCTGTTTGGTTATTTTCTTTCCGAGGAAGAGATATTTCTCCTTCTTCAGATTGATTTTTATCTTTTTGAAGATTTGTCCTTGCTTCCTGAATGACAATGAGGGGTTTCCTTTGTAATACTCTACTAGATCTTAATTGAACATTATTTAGATCTATTGGAGTTATTACATAGGTTTGAGGATTCTTCCCTTCCATATTGTAAATAGGTTGTGACATTTTATTATTTGGATTCATAAGTAGTTGAGCAGGTAATTGATTTGGTTTTGGTGCAAATGGTAGGGAGAGCTGTGGATTTTGATTTTAGATTTGAACTTGAGGTAATTGATTAGCTTGAGGGATTTGATTAGACTGAGGTAAGAATTTTGGTGGGAAATTAGGATAGGATATTGAATACTGTTGATATTGAGCATAAACCCCATAAGGATTTTTCCATCCCTGATTCCAAGATTGTGATTGTGATTAAGCCCAAGGCTGCCAAGATGGATTCCAATTACTTTGTGAATACTGAGCCAATTGTTGTGATTTAAATCCTAGTGGTTAATTTTCTTGAGAGCTCTGCCATGGCCTTTTGGTAATAAAACAAAGAGGGTCTACTTTTTATGCTAATCCTTCATTATTAAATATAGCTTTAAGACTTGGTAGAGAATGATATTCTTTAGTATCATGGTTATCTACACATATGGCACAAGTTTCTATGGATATTAAGTCTAAAGGGCATTCTCTCAGAGCATGCTTCTTTATACACCTGGGACATGCAACATTTTCGGCCTTTTGTTTGTTTTGTATTTTAATGGTGTGAGTTTGTTCACTAAGACTCCCTAAAATATCTGTCTTAAAAGTATCAAGCAAACTTCCTAATTCTTCCCTACTAACTGGCCCAACAACAGATTTATTGATTCTTGATAAGAGAGGATCCCTAGGACTCTTTCCAACTAGTGATTTACCTCTTGATATATTTACACATAGATCACAAATATCGGCAAATGGTAATCGAGAAATATCTCCTTTTACTATCATGTTAAGGAGATAAATCCACTCATCTCTGATAGATTTGAGTAGGAGGGATTTCAGAGTTTCCTCATCCAGACTATCCATTTTTTCCTTTTTAATATTATAAACAAATCTCTCGACTAAGTCTTTAAGATTATCATCTTCTTTCTGTGTCATTTTGAAGACTTCATCCCTAACGTTGTGAGGCATGCAGTAGTCCCTATATTTCTCTAAGAATGATTCTTCCATTTACATCCATGTCCTTATAGTATTCATTCCTAGACTCATGAACCATTTGAATGTTGAATCCTTTAAGGTAGCAAAAGAACAGTTTTAATATTTGAGCGTCATGTGGATAATCATATGATCTAGATAATACTTGAAATTCAAAGAGAAATGTCTATGGGTCTTCACTTCTTTTTCCATGGAAATTAGGAAGAATAGAAGGTGAAATATTCTTCATTGTGAGGGTTATATCCTCATCGAAGATAGGAAATCAAAAAGGGTCTTGATCTCCTCCACCTCTACCTCTTCCTCTGCCTCTATCTCCACCTCCTCCTCTACTTCTACCACCTAAAATCCTAGGTTGTTCACCATTAACATTGTGTACCTATCCTTCTCCTTCTTCAACCATGATGGATTCTTCAATATCTAGTTCCTCTATCAATGGATAATCAAGATGAATTTATTGTTCCTCTTCTTCACTGGGAATTTCTAATTCTTCTCCTAGAATTTTTTCACGAGTGGAATATAGAAAGACTACTCCTGTAGTTGGGGATGTAGGATCTTCTTTGATTATAGCCTCAGTAGATGAAGTAGGTGAAGTTCTAGATTGGATTTCAGATCTCAAGACTTCAGGTTGTCTTTTTTGGCCTATGGATGGAATTCGAGTTTGAGTGGGTGGTGTGGAACTTCAAGGTCATGGTGGAGTGAGTGATATTGTGGGAATTAAGCTTCTTCCTCGTCATACAAATCTACCTCTAGAGTATCTTTCTCTATGCATGTCATGCTTTTATTTGATTTTCTTTTTAACTTCTATTTACACTTCCCTTGAAATGATGCCAAAATGTTTAGTCAATATAATGTTCTTAAGTTATAAGCATAAACTATCGACCATGGTAGGTACACTGATGAAGTGCAAGTGCACTGTATGTGCTAGAAGTCTTTTATGTCATTAAGGTGATCATGTTATCATTGTCTAAGTTAATGTCAAACTCTAGAATTAGTGTTGAGATGATGTTATTATCTATACTAGGATGTTATTCCTAAGATTTTATTACTAATTAATTATCTTAAATGTTATCTCTAAAATCAATTCTAATTGAATTGAGTATTATCAACTATGAAAGCATGAAATGACATAAATTAAATCCTAATTTATCAACTTGGAAATGAAATGTGCTTGAATTCAGAAGCGGAGAAAGATTGCCACTCTTATCTACTGCAATTTTATTTCAATGCAAAAAGAAAAACATAAACAAAATTATAGAGCGATGAAATCACTAAGCTATGCTGGACAAATGAATGAAACTAAATTACTGAGTTTGCGCTAGGTATTAAGAAAACAAAATGAACGATACAAAAATCAATCAAGTGAACCTAGTCGCGATCTTCATTCATCTGCTTCTTAAAAACATGAAAACATGACATCCATGAATTAAATTTATGAAATAACAATTGAAAAGGAAAATCTAATACTGTGAATCAAAGACCTGACATGCGCGCAGGGGCCCTCCACGAGGCAATCAGTCGCCTTAGATCAACAACACATAAAATATATGAAATAAGAACTTTTCATTAAGTGAAAAAGAATTCTATAGGATGCTCAAACTACATATAGTGGCGCACCCATTACACAGAGCTACCAGTGTTTCTATAGAGTTCTTGTTGACAATACGAGAAATTTAAGCCTAGAAGATTTCATTATAGTCTTTATCAAAGCTAGATCATATCTCTTATTTGTCGATTTTATATTGAAAAAGAAAATCGATGAAATCTCTTAAAATTCAGACTTTGTTCCAACACGCTGTCCTGTTGTTGATCGACATGGTTGACTGTATTATAGTGTGGATCTCTTGATGAATTAGCTCGAGTAAATAGAAGAAATCCAGGAGAGGATCATTCTCTATCTACCCATATACTCCTTTGTTGAGTTAGCACAATCGAACCATATCAACACTAGAAGTGGTTGCAGATATGTGGATTTGTTGTAGAATTAGATCAATTCTGTAGCTACATGTAAACTTTAATAGAACAATAAGGCATATTGATAAATTATGAAAAAGAGGACATATGAATGTTTACCTTGTCAAAACCTTAGGTTTATTACATTTATTTGGATGATAGCGGTAGGAAAAAGGAGGTAAATATGGACAAAAAGGATGCCAAGATAAAGCAGTTCTAAGACTCTACAAGCCTCTGTCATCACTGAGTTTTAGATTGGAGCATCTTGTTCTAGTAAATTCATCAAACTTGAAGGTTTTATATTGATCTTGAAGGTTTTATGCTTTTATGTTCCTTTCCATTTTTGGTTACCCATGTTTCTTTGGCAATTTGTAATATGTTTTGGTAATTACCCACTGGTTAATAAATCTGGTAAGAGTGAGGTCAGAAGGATTTTGGAAAACTATATACAATGATGTAATATTTTTCCATAAATAAAACTATTAGATTAACAAAAAAAACACTAAGCTAAGTCATAACCTAAAGAAACAAATAATATATAATAAATTTTCTGAAAAGAATCACTCCACTTAATACAAAATTAAGAAAATTTTATCCCACTTTTAAAAGAAAATATGGATGTCAATTTAATTAGTTGAAGGCTTCCTATTTCAACTTGAGGTGGATGAGGATATGTTGATTTTTTTTTAATTGATGACCTAGATTGATTCTCAAAGGAATATGCTCAACATATGCTTCATATGAATGCTTATCAACATTGTAGTAGTGCGTTACAGAGCTTGTTAGGTTGCCTTGAATTTTAATAAGGAGTAAGATTCCTGCCAAGTGGCTCCTTGCCCACCAATTTCCTAAGGATTCTCAAAGCATACCTAATTTTAGAAAAATCCCCTTATACCTTAGTTGTAAAGGATATAAACTCTTCAACACGACTTTTTTTTATCAAGACCTAGGATTCTTAAGGGTTAAGTAAAATCAAAGTTAATAATAATATTTTTGTTGCAATAGTTTTTTCTGTTATATATTTATCAATGGTAGATACAAATGAACCCTTGAGCTATATCAACCACATTAATATTTTTAATGTGATTGAACTAGTTTAGTACGTAGTTGATTTGGAAAAATTTGTATCTACAAACTATCAATAAAATATGGACGTTAATATTGTAAGTAGTAAATTTGGTAATATTTGTATATATGTATTTTTTATTTTGTATTGTATATTGTTAAATTTTATGAAGGGAATTAAAAATGGAAGTTGTGGATGTTAATATTGTAAGCACTTAGTTTAAGTTAATTTAATTTAATACAATTTTAATAATAATATTGAATGAATCGTTATTCTATTGAAATACAATCCTAATTAAACTCTTATTTCAACTCAAGGTGAATGAGGATTTGCTAGCTTATTTTTTTAATTTAATTTAATATCATTTTAATAATAATATTGGATAAATGAATGAATCGCTTTTCTATTGAAATAGAGTCATAATTAAACTCCTATTTTAATTTAACTTGCATGACGATTTGTTGAATGTCATAATTAAACTCCTATTTTAATTTAACTTGCATGACGATTTGTTGAATTTTACTTATATATTTTTAATTGAGGGCCTAGATTGATTCTCAAAGGAATATGCTCAGCATATTCTTCATCTGAATTCTTATCAATGGTTGTAGTGTGTTAGAGATTTTGTTAGCTTTCCTTGAATTTTAACAAATTTAAAAAAATTGGTGTCCCATAGCAAGATTAAGGATTTTTTGATTTTGATTTTTATTGATTTAATTGAGGGCTTAGATTGATTCTCAAGGGAATAGGCTAGCATATGCTTCGTTTGGATGCTTATCAACTATTGTAGTGTGTTACAAAGTTTGTTAGGTTGCCTTGAATTTTAACAAATTTAAAAAAAATGATTTCCCGGGGCAAGATTCCTACCACGTCCCCATCCACCAATTTCCTACAGATTTTCAAAGCATACCTAATTTTAACCAATTTCCTAGGGATTTTCAAAGCATACCTAATTTTAGAAAAAATTCCTTATACCTTGGTTGTAAAGGATAGAAACTCGTCAACACTTTTGTGTTTTATCCATATATGAGATTCTCAAAAGTTAATTAAAATCAAAGTTAATAATAATAATTTTGTTGCAATAGTTAATAATGATATTTTCTTAAGGGTTAAGTAAAATCAAAGTTAATAATAATATTTTTGTTGAATAGTTAATAATAATATTTTCGTTGCAATAGTTAATAATAGTATTTTCTTAAGGGTTAAGTAAAATCAAAGTTAATAATAATATTTTTGTTGAAATAGTTATAATAATATTTTTGTTGCAACAATTTTTTGGTTATATATTTATCAATAGTAGCTACAAATGAAGCATTTCGCTATATCAACGACATCAATATTTTTTATGTGGTTGTACTAGTTTAGTACATAGTTGATCTCGCAAAATTTCTATATGCAAAGTGTCAATAAAATATGGATTTTAATATTGTAACTAGTAAATTTGGTAAAAATTGTATATATGTATTTTTTGTTTTGTTTTAAATATTGTTAAATTTTATGAAAAAATCTAAAATGGAAGTTGTGGAGATTATAATAGTTTAAGTCAATTTAATTTAATAGAATTTTAATAATAATATTGGATAAATGAATGAGTCATTTTTTATTGAAATACAATTTCAATTAAATTCCTATTTCAATTTAAGGTGGATGAACATATGTTAACATATTTTTTTAATTGACTACCTAGATTGGTTCTCAAGGGAATATGCTCAACATATGCTTCCTCTTAATGTTTTTGTTAGGTTTCCTTGAATTTTAATAAGTTTAAAATGTTTGATGTTGTAACGGGGAATAAAATTTGTGTGTGTGTGCAATGGTTAAAATCATGTGTTTCTTCCTAAGATGTTACAGGTTCAAATGTGCATGGAGGTGGGTCCTTTGTTCCACAAAGAAGTGTGTCTCTCATACACCATTAATAATATATATATATATGCAAATTGCTATGTATTTTTTATTTTATTTTGTAAATGTTAAATTTTGTGAGGTGGGTCCCTTGTCCCACAAACAATGTGTCTCATACACCATATAAATATATATATATATATATATATATATATATATAAATATATAATATATATTATATATATATAATATTATATATATATATATACCAAATTGTCAATTTGGTAAATTTGTATATATGTATTTTATTTTGTTTTGTATAGTGGTTAAATTTTATGAAAATATTGAAAGGAAGTTGTGGAGATCATAATCATTTAGGTCAATTTAATTTATTACAATTTATTAATATATTCAAATATTGGTAAAATTTGTATACATGTATTTTTATTTTGTTTGTATATGTTAAATCTTTATGAAATAATGAAAAGGAAGTTGTGGAGATATTAATTGTTTAGGTCAATTTAATTTAATACAATTTTAATAAATAATATGGAAAATGGATAATTATATTTTATTGAAATACAATTCTAATTAAACTCTTATTTCAACTTAGGTGGATGAGGATGGGTTGACTTCTTTTAATTTAATATATTTTTAATAATAATATTGGATAAATGAATGAATCGTTTTTTTATTGAAATACAACCATAGTTAAAATCCTATTTTAACTTAAGATGGATGAGGATTTGTTAATTTTTTTTAATTGAGGGCCTAGATTGATTCTCAATGGAATATGCTCAACATATGCTTCGTGTGAATGCTTATCAATTGTTGTAGTGGGTTATAGAGTTTGTTAGGTTGTCTTGAATTTTAACAAATTTAAAAAAATTGATGTCCGGGAACAAGATTCCTGCAATGTCCTGCCCACCAATTTCCTAGGGATTTTCAAAGCATACCTAATTTTAACCATTTTGCTAGGGATTTTCAAAGCATACCTAATTTTAGAATAATTTCGTTATATCTTGGTTGTAAAGGATAGAAACTCTTCAACACTTTTGTTTTATCCATACATGAGATTCTTAAGGGTAAGTAAAATCAAAGTTAATAATAATATTTTTGTTGCAATAGTTAATAATAATAATTTCTTAAGGGTTAAGTAAAATCAAAGTTAATCATAAAATTTTTGTTGTAATAGTTAATAATAATATTTTTGTTGCAATAATTTTTTTGTTATATATTTTTCAATGGTAGATACAAATGAAGCCTTCTGCTATATCAACCACATTAATATTTTTAATTTGGTTGTACTAGTTTAGTACATAGTTGATCTGGCAAAATTTCTATATGTAAAGTGTCAATAAAATATGAATTTTCATATTGTAACTAATAAATTTGGTAAAAATTTTATATGCATTTTTTAGTTTGTTTTGTATATTGTTAAATTTTATGAAAAAAATGAAAATGGAAGTTGTGTAGATTATAATAGTTTAAGTCAGTTTAATTTAAAATAATTTTAATAATAATATTGGATAAATGAATGAGTATTTTTTTTATTGAAATACAATTTTAATTAAATTCCTATTTCAACTTAATGTGGATGAACATCTGTTAACATTTTTTTAGTTGACAGCCTATATTGGTTCTCAAGGGAATATGCTCAACATATGCTTCCTCTGAATGCTTTTGTTAGGTTTCCTTGACTTTTAATAAATTTAAAAATTTGATGTCTAAATGGGGAGTAAAATTTGTGTGTGTGTGTGTGTGTGTGTGTGTATATATAGTGTGTGAGTGAGCCTAATGGTTAAAACATGTGTTTCCTCCTAAGAGGTTTCAAATCTACGTGTAGTGGGTCCTTTGTTCCACAAAAAAGTGCATCTCTCATACACCATTAA
>APFE030110663.1:45721-71542 GCA_000404065.3 Pinus taeda | reverse complement strand
ATCGGGCTAGATGAGCTGGCGAGGAGGGTAATTAAGAATTGGCGGCGCATGAAACAGGTCACAGTAGATGAAGATCAAGGCATAATTGCCATAGGCAAGTGGAGCGGCCGGCAGAGAAGTGGAGCAGGTGATCTGATCACTGGAAGGGACGGAAGGACGGCGAGGGTAACCGTCCATAATGCTACGGGCCTCGGGCTTAACCACCAGCATAACATTGTTAATGATATCGTTGATCAGAGGAGATTTAAGAATGAAGGGCGGCGACGGGTTCAGCGCCGAGAGGAGAGTAAGAAACCTGAAGTCAGGAACCCAGAACGTCGTTGCAGCTTGGACGATTTCGTAAAGGAAGCGGGTGGAGATAATTGTAGAGGGAGAAGGAATATGGAGGCGGAAGGAAGGGGGAGTGTGAGAAGATGGATGCGCAGCGGGGGCCCTGAAGACCAGAGCAAGCTCGCAGCAGATAGGAAAGGCAAGTGAAAGGTGGAGGATGAAGTGCAGCCGAAAATACAGGTTTTTGAGATATCAGAAGAGGAGAGCGAGGAGCAGGAGGAAAACCAGGAAGAGGATGCGTGGAAAGACCGGTGGAAAAGTTTACGAGCCGATGATATCGATGACGCAGAAGATGGCCCAGCTCGGTCTGCAGGAAGAGGCAGGGGAGGCTCCCGCGGCAGTGGCAGAGGAGGAAAGGGACGCAGGGGCCGAGGCGGTCGTCGGAGAAAGGATCTGGCGGAGAGGAGAGGACGGAGGGGGCGTCAATGCAGCCCAAGCTTAGAGGAGGAAGCAGAGCCTGCTGCGGGAGATGGGATGCGGCGGACAAGGCAAACTATTGGAAACAGAGTCAGAATAGCTGAGAAGGAGTATAGGGAGAAATCCAATCCCAAGATCAGGAGAATTATGGAGCATTGGGAAGAAGAAGCCATCCAGGCTCAATCCGAAGAAGAGATGGAAGATTGGATTGCTCTCATGCCTGACCCTGGTCATACCAGAGGCAGAATGACCCTTTACAAGCAGTCTCTTCACTTGTACTGGGTCATGAAAAGGCTCATGGAAAAAGCCTTGGAACAGGTGGCCATGGAGATGGCTGAGATGGTACAGAGTATCCCAAATGTGAAAAAAGAACTGAAGAACATTGTCATAACCCTGCTTATGCAAGATAAAAGATTGGAGGCAAGTGGAGTGCTGATGAAGAAGGAAAAAGCTCAGCAAGCTGAGCTTGAAAAATAATGATCAAAGGCATGTTTTGCTCTGTTTTGGGTTCTGTTTTTTTTTGCTCTACTGTAGGCATGCAAAATTTTGCTGTTTTTATAAATAGGAAGCAGTATATAGGCAGAAATAGGGAAATAGATAAAGGATATGAAGCAAGGAATGAACAGTTTAAAACATTCTATTTTTGGGTTGCTGTGAAAAACTTTGGGTGGTCAAGAAACCCGGTTTCCCTTCGGGGCGGGGTGAGACCACCCTGATGCTGTAAATATTCTTTTATGTTAATAGAAAATGGATCTACCCAGCTTACAAAAAAAAAAAATCGCAACATATTTTTTTATGTATGTGAAGTTGTTGCCATTAGCATAAACATCCCCTTTTGATATATATCGATCGTATTCAAATCCAAATTTAAACAATTAGGCGTTCAAAGAATTTCCCTGAGATTTTCTTCATTACCCGTTCAAAGAACATCCCGCCGTGCATTCCCCCAAATTTGAATTTTGAATTTAAAATTTTGAAGTCACAACATCGCGCCCTCCAGCAAGAGACCTTAAGCATGTAGTTGCCAGGAAACACCTCTTCAAGCGAGGAAAACAACGGCGGAGAATGCAGCCACACAAAACGCTCATTTGATGACAATGGTAACTTAGAAGATAGGCATGCGAAGAATGCAGTGGAAAGCAAGAAACCCATCCACAAGAGAATCAACCGAACAAGAAGTTTCGGCTTTTAGCAACTCCAACTCACTACACGGATGGATTCACATCAACTCTGTTTGATTGCACAATTTCAAAGAAACAATCTCTGTTCACGATTATAAAGTGTTTTAAGATATCTTCTTTTAATTACTTCAATTTCTTATAAACTTTCAAACTTAATATTTATATTTATATTTATAGTTTCATGCCTGCATTTTCACTCTTTCCATCGATTTTTAATAGGTTTTACACGGATCTAGGGAGCCATAGAATTGTTTGAAACCATAGAAATGATTTAATAAATCCTACAATATATACAGATACTGCAATATATAATTGTTTAAAACGTTCGACCACTGTGAGACTGGACCTCTAACTGATTTTCTCCACAGCCTCAGGTGAAAGGGAGTGGGCATTTTATCCGGATCCATTTCCTGGGAAAATTTGAAATCGCTATGCAACAAAGAAACGGTTATAGAAAGAATAAATTTTTATGATAACAGATCTTTCTTAAATTAGGTAAACATCTTTAAATCTACCATGCTCAGTCTTATTAACAAATAGATAAGTCTTATGTTTTACATATTATTGATTTCCAGATGTATTGTATAAATTTTATAGTGAATACTTACCAAATTTTAAAATTTGTAACTAAAAATATTGACTAAAATAATTAAATCAAAATATTAATCAAATCAAAATTAAATATGGAAATGAATATTATTAATCTTTAAATATGAATTTTTTTATTTTATTTTTTTTATTTCGGATTTATATTTTATTTGATTTTAAAAATTTGCAAAAAAAATGAATATTAGTAATTTTTAAATTGGAAAATCGTTATTTTTTTATTTTATTTAATTTTAAAAATTTGCAGGTGTCTAATTTGTGAAAAATTGAGATCTTTAAATTTACAATTTTAAAATATTGATTAAAATAATTAAATAAAAATATGAATCAATATTTTATTTGAAAATCAAATATTGAAATGAAATTTGTAATCTTTTAATTTTTAATTTGAAAATATTTATTTATTTTTATTTTAGATTTATAGTTTATTTATTTTGATTTAAATAATATTATTAAAAAAAATCATATTTTATATATATCTGTGATGTGATATTTAATAAAATAATTTTTAATATGTTTATATAAGCTAAAAAAATATTAGTATAGATTTATTTTTACTTTGGATTTATCAAGGTATAGGTTATCAAAATGAATGATCGTTCAAATGAAATAAAATGAATTTCTAATAGATTGAGGAAAGATATTCAAAATAGAAACATATGGTAAACATGTGAGACAATGATGGTTGAGGTGAAATGAGTGGATTATCAATGTTAGGGCCTCAATAAATTTTACTTCATGAGCAACTAACATCCTAGGTAAACTTTAGAACAAAGAAAAAATTTGTTCAAGTGGTGCCCACAACAAAAATTGTTAAGTGGTGCCCACAACCTTTGTAACTCCAACCAATTTTCTAAGATTTGTTAAGACGTCAACATTGGTGACTCTCTTGATAGATCATTGCTTCTTTCTGCATAATATTACAATAGATAGTTTTTTTTCTTACTTATAACATTAGGTTAGTGTAATGCTTAGGCAAGAAAAGTGTTCCATTAAGACTTTATTTAATTTTTCACTTTAAAATATGAATACTCAGCAAACAAATGTAATGCTTAGGCAAGAAAAGTGTTCTGTTAAGACTTTATTTATTTTTTCACTTCAAAATATGAATACTCAGCGAACAAATGTAATGCTTAGGCAAGAAAAGTGTTATGTTAACACTTTAATTATTTTTTCACTTCAAAATATGAATACTCAGCGAACAAAAAGAAAAGTTTGCCAAATTATTATATTTATTTTATTGGAACTAGCTTTACTTAGGCTAATATCCAATCATAACTAATTTATTATGTATTTGGAGATGCATTATTTTTATTCTCTTATAAAATTTTCAACCTCATGGTGTTGCTTCACTACGCACAATTGCTTATATCCTTGGTGGAGTCACTTATACATCATAAACTTTACTTTACTACCAACTAATTTCTACAACCCCACACATATCTAGATTCCATCATGTTCTAACCATTAAATGCATCCTCTCCCTCAAACCCATTTACTAAAATAGTGAGATATATCTGCTCACCATTCCTTAATAGTCTTAGCTAATTGGAGCTTATCTTTCACATAATTATTGGGAAAACTTCTGCAAACTCATACTTTTTTAAAGATCATTAAAGAAGACAAGAAGTTATAAAAAAATTGATGTAGAAACCAGTTATAAATAATTTCACTCTCAAACAATAACTTACAACATTCTAGATTCTGAGGATTATTCTTTTGATATTTCTCACATTAACTTACAATAACTTACATATCTCTGGATAAAATGAAAGCGATATTTCTTTCACAGACTAAAATAGTTTACCACGTGCACCTGGGCATATACCCCCACGGTCGGGACGGACGGCTTGCTGCCTCCCCACCTGGGTTCGATACCCCTCGCTGCATGTTTACGGCTACTCACTATATGTTGATCATACTTGCTCCGCTGCTCTGCAGCATATACTTGTACAATCTCGCTTCTGTAAATATGTATTCAATGCGATTTAATCTCTCTTCTGTAAATATATGTAAATTGTGAATTTCAGGTTAATACAACTTCTTCTAGAGGGACTCACCCCCCTCATTTAAATTAAAATAGTTTACCACACTAATTTCCCGCTGAATTAGTCTCGCTAAATTAGTCATTCTCTTAACGATTTCGCATCAATGCAGCGAGCAAAGTTTTATTAAGGTGAGATCCAATCACCGAGAAAATTCAGAGAAAACACTTGCGTATGGATATCAAAGGTTTCCTTGGTCTAGTTTAGATCAACGATTTACAAATAAATCACAATTTAAATAGTAAAGTTTTCTTTTAATTTTCATTTAGATAATTTTAAGAATAAATTATATGGAAAACATGTAACCATCCAATATAGAAATCCTTTTAAGATGACAATATCTTCTTAGTAGGTAAATCACATTGAAATGTGCAAATGAACCAATATTTTGCAGTAAATCTAAATGATCTAATTTACTGACAAATCACAAAACTCCTTGCAAGAGTTTGCAAATTTCATTGATAAATCAGAGAAGGTCCAATAGCTTGTAGTAAAACCAGAAAAAGATAATCTATTACGCCTTTAGTTATTTGTTTTATAGGTTAAATTGCAGGTGGCGACAATAATTTTTAGCAAAATCAGAGTTGATGATTTGAATCGATTCGTGTAGTGAGTTGGAGTTGCTGATGTGAATCGATCCGTGTAGTGAGTTGGAGTTGCTGAAAGTCGTAACTTCTTGTTCAGTTGATTCTCTTGTGGATGGGTTTTCTTCTTTCCATTGCAGTCCTTGGCATCCCCTTTTCCACCGTTGTTGTCCTCGCTTGAAGAGGTGCTTCTTGGCAACTACAGGCTTAAGGAGGTCTCCTGCTGGAGGATGCGATGGGCGTGATCTAGTGACTTCAAAATTTTAAATTCAAAATTCAAATTTGCGGGAATGCATGGCGGGATGTTCCATGGATGGATGGCTTATGTGATGGGTATCAAGTAGAACTATGGTGACAGGATGCATATGTTGTGAGTAGACATCGGATCGCCAAAATCTGAGTACGGAGAGATTGACCTCGAAGAGGGCGGAGAAATGGCGAGTAGCCAGAGTCGGAAATTTGTCGGCCGACAGACTATCCGGTCAATTCCTCCGCCTGGTTAGACTACTCCTTACCCACTTACCGGCTTCATTACAACTCTTGGTAGTGGGCCTGCTTTAAAACATGCGAGACAAAGAGACATACAAAAGAGATGTAACAGTCGAAGAGCTGTTACTGCTAAATTGGGAGGTAATCGCTCATCATATCAGCGAGAGGGAAATATAGGTTATCTGTTTATCTGCGCCGGCGTTTGATCTTTATCATCATCTTATTATTTCTCTGTGGATCACTGCACTGCATTCATAACAATGGCTCTCATAGCAGCTCCTGCCTCCGCCTCCACCTCCCCTTCTACATCTGCGCATAGTAATTACAGGTACGCCGTCTTTTTAAATCATCGAGGGACATATGTTAAAAATACTTTCGCAAGCCATATGTACCGCCGTCTTCTGTCCTATGGACTGCAAGTATTTCTCAACCAGCCCGAATTGCAGCACGGAGAAACGATAGACCCTCAAATTGAAGGAGCTATAGCCATCGCTTCCGTTCGCGTGGCTATTTTTTCACCTGGATACGCGGAATCAAGATGGTGTCTGGATGATCTGGTCTTGATGTTGAAGTCGGGTGCCACTGTTATTCCGGTATTTTACAAAGTTAAGCCCTCTCATTTACGATGGAAGGACAAGCCCAAAGACACAGATGGAGTGTATGCGCAAGGCCTGGCAATTCTCCGTCAGATAGGCAGGGTTAGAGTGTATGCTCAAGCCCTGAGGTTTCTGCGGTCGACGGGCAGGGTTAGAGTGTATGCTCAAGCCCTAAGATTTCTCCGATGGACAGGCAGAGATAGAGTGTATGCTGAAGCCCTTCTAAATCTTGAAAAGAAAGGAAGATACACCCAAGAAAAATTCGCAGCTTGGAGAAAAGCACTGTGTGAAGTTTCACATATAAGCGGTTTCGAGTTGGACACCTGTAATGGGTTAGTACTATTCTCTCCTCCTCTGTATTCGCTAAACTTTATTGATAAACAATGCTTAAATAGTTATGCAGTGCTATTCTTTTGCCAGTGATGAAGGCGAGCTCGTCGATGACGTATCACGACAGTTGCAGAAAAAGGTTAGAAGAGAACCATTGCATGTGGCCAAGCATCCAACTGGATTGGATGAAAAGCTGCTAGACTTTGAAACAACGCTGTTATCAGAGCAGCAACACAATAGAGGATGTAACGACCTGCTGTTGTGGGCGTGCGGGTGAACGAACGTGTGCGCGGGCAAGGCTGAACGACCAAACGTTTGGCAAGTGCGAGTGCGGTTACATGGATGTGTGAACTCCCTCGTGTAGGTGCAATGTGTTATGCGCACATATGAAGGGTGAGCGATGACTTATATGCGTGGAGACATCACATAAAATATGTGGAGGCCGACCAACGTGGAGAAGAGGGCCAACTTGAAGTTTGGGTGATATGCGGTGAAGCGTGGGCGTAGGGAGGTTGGCTGGGCAAGCCACCACCACGCCCTACACTTGGTATAAGTTAGATGAGCATGGAGCTCATTCCACCGTCAAACAACTTGCTCATACATCTTCGCTAAGGCAAGGAGGCGCAGGTTTATAGTGCACAAGTCTAGGAGGAGGAGGCGCAGATTTCATATGCGCCCATTCTTGGGCAAGGCTGCACGGTGAGGCGCAGTTGTAGGTGAAGGTACGGGTAGGAGCGCCCGATGGTTGGGTGAGGGCGTGCACAGGTGTGTGGCACCCGCTTTGTGCGACGACTTGGCACGGTTGTCTTGGTGGCTCGGGTGAGCGCCCGCCTGTCGTGCAAGTGTGCACGGTGACTTTGTGGAGTGTTGAGAGTGTCTCGGTTGGAGGCGCCCGTGTGTGGCGACTTGGAGGTGCGCCCGAGTTGGGCAAACAACACGACCGTGCGACAAGGTGAAAGAAGCGTTGGTAAGTCGTGCGGAGACCGTGCGGAGGTGCCGACAAGCTAGGCAACCGAGTTTTACCTTGGATTGTAAAATTGACTAAGTATGAAACTTGGGCTTTCCAAGTATACTTGTACATTGTAAACTGTTGTATAATATATATTGTTGGGCGGACTCATTGTTCAAGGAGTTGCCCCTCCCTTTATACTGTGCAATTGTGTTCATCATTTATAATTGCCGTTGATAATGAATGTGTATGGGTGTTCATTGGTATAAAGGATAAATAAATAATACTTGGTTGAGAATCACAAACTAAGTAGGAATAAGTGGTTAGGCGTAGTCCACGAACATAAGTATTAGTGAAAAGAAAGTGTTCGGTGGTGCCGCACCTCGCCAAGAGCGGTTGAAAGACTATCGCTGGCCTGGGGGCGTGACAGTTGGTATCAGAGCTGGTGAAATGCAGAGGAGATTTGTGGACGAAGCTAATCCCACTGCACTATCGTGACAGTTAGTATCAGAGCTTGGTTGGAGCTGGTGCTAGCGCAGGGTTGCTCGTGATGAAGTGACAATGGTGACAGGTACTTGCAGGTGGAAGAGGTTGGTGAACACTTCGTGATAAGTGTTGCATCAAGGACTTGGGTTGCAGGCATCCTGGTGAAGTTGTTGTATGGTCGAAACTAGATTGCAAAGAAGAAGGAGGCTGTTAGCAATGGCTGAATCTTAGGTTGGGTCTAGTCACGGTGCGAAGGACACTACTATTGGGTTCATTGAAAAGGTGTTGGAAAGGATGGAGACCTTAGAGGCTTACTGGAATAAGAGGATGGAATTGGTCATGAAAGATCAAGAGGCCAACTCGAAGATGAAGGAAGAGCTCGAGGAACTTCGGACTCAACACAAGTACATTGATCTTATGTGTACACAACTTGAAGTAAGGGTCAAGGAGGTTGAAGAAGCAAGGGACCAGGGTCTTGCAGAGATTGTGGACTTGAAGAAATCTCTTGACAAAGACAGAGATGAGATCGCAGTGTTGAAGAAGGCCGTGAGGCATAACTCAGGTGGAGGAGTGCCTCATGTGAAAGTCAAGGAACCAGAATCTTACGATGGTACAAGAACTGCAAAGACTCTTGGAAAATTTCTATGGGACATGGAGCAATACTTGGAAAGATTGGGTCTATCTGATGATGAGACAAAAGTCAAGGTAGCTGCTCAGTTCTTGACAAAGGATGCTAAGATGTGGTGGCGAAGACGGATGGATCAGATTGCCAGTGGCAGTGCTGGTGGCATTACTTCGTGGGATGAGATGAAGGGAGATTTGTAGGCCCATTTCAGTCCTCAAGATGAAACGTGAGAATTAAGGATGAAGATAAAATTCATAAAGCAGACAGGGAACCTTCAGACATATCAGCAGGAGTTTGCAAGTGCGGTCCTAGAACTTCCTGACATGGCGGAGAGGGACAAGGTGTTTAATTTCATTATTGGGTTGAAGCCTTGGGCACACAATGAAGTGAAGAGGCAAGGGATTAGAACACTTGAAGAAGCTTTTGCTGCTGTGGACAGGTTGGTGGAGCATTATGATGAGACTTCTGATGATAGGGAGAAGAAGTCTGACAAGCTGAAAGATAAGAAGAAAGAAGATGCTTCGAAATCGGATGACAATTAGAAGACGAAGAAAGTCTTGAAGTGTTGGATATGTGCAGGACCACATACGGTGAAGAATTGTCCTTCTAAACTGAAAGTGGTTGCTATTGCACAATCTAATGCGAAGAATGAAGAAGCTTCTGTGGGGATGATGCAGATACTTGGTGTTGTTGCTGCTACAGAGGTGATCTCTTGGAGGGATCTTGAGAGGAATCAATTGGAGTATGTTCGGATGAAGGTTGGAGATGCTAATATACTCACTATGGTGGATATTTGGGCTTCTCACAACTTCATGGGAGAAGATATTGCGAGAAGGATTGGGCTGAAATTTGTACCGATCAAGGCACAAATGAAGACGGTGAATTCTCCTCCAGATGAAGTTCTTGGTGTAGCTGAAAAGGTGGACACAACACTTGGTGAGTGGACAGGGAAGGTTGACTTCACTATAGTGCGGATAGATGACTATGAGGCTGTGCTGGGAATGGAATTCATGAAACATTTTGATGCTATGATTGTTCCACATTTGAAGAAGTTGTACATTTACGATGGAAGGGAAGATGTACCCATTGGTGTGCCTACCATTGGAGTGACAAGGCCTGATTGTAAGTTGGCAGTGATGCAAATGGAGGACGAGAAGCGGATGGAATACATGAGTAAGCGGTTGTTCATGGTTGAGACAAAGCTTACCGAGCAGTCATTGGTCATCAGGACTCTTTCAGATAGTATCTTGGATTTATCAAGAAGGCTAGAAGAAGTCGACGATGATGATGATGATGAGGCATATGTGAGGCCGAATGTCCGAGAGGAGGATCGGGTCACTTATCTACAGATGATGGAGATTAAGGATCCTGACAGATGGATTGAGATGATTAGTGAGGGTGAGCCTTCAGGCTCTACTCCCTCCACATATTCTTAGATGGATAAGAAGATGGGGCTCATTGTTAGCTGCTCATGGCAGTGAGTCCTTTAAAATAGGTTGAGCAGGTATGACAGATGGTGCAAGGATGGCTTGGCATCAAGCATCATGACATGTTGCAGATGGGATGGAGTTTCCATGGACCTGAGCATGGTGGTGAGATTCTTGGTTAGTCCGAGTAGTGGCAGAAATCCAAGGTAGACTGGTGAAGGCATAAGGATGTTCACTCTCATGGCTTGAGTGTGACAGTTGGATTAGCTACCCAACTAGTTCAAACATGGGGTCCGGAAGTGTACAGAGGAGTGCTGACATTAGGCTGGTTTGCAGGAGTGTTCGACATGGAAAGATTTTTGCATTAGGCAGACAAGGAGGATAGTTCACAGGATGAGGATAGTTCACAAGATGAGGATGACACATGGTGGAGATGGTAGTTCTACATATGTTGCAGGGATGTTTGCAGTATGTGGAGGAGTTGACATCACAGACCGAGGATGAGACAGACATTGATGATCTTGGTGGATGGCTACTAGGATGGTATGTTGTCGGGGACGACAACGACTTCAGGTGCAGGAGGATGTAACGACTTGCGGTTGTGGGCGCGCAGGTGAACGAACGTGCGCGCGGGCAAGGCTGAACGACCGAACGTTTGGCAAGTGCGACTGCGGTTACATGGATGTGTGAGCACCCTCGTGTAGGTGCGATGTGTTATGTGCACATATGAAGGGTGAGCGATGACTTATATGCGTGGGGACATCACATAAAATATGTGGAGGCTGACCAACATGGAGAAGAGGGCCGACTTGAAGTTTGGGTGATATGCGATGAAGCATGGGCGTAGGGAGGTCGGCTGGGCAAGCCACCACCACGCCCTACACTTGCTATAAGTTGGATGAGCGTGGAGCTCATTCCACCATCAAACAACTTGCTCATACATCTTCACTAAGGCAAGGAGGTGCAGATTTCATATGCGCCCATTCTTGGGCAAGGTTGCATGGTGAGGCACGGTTGTAGGTGAAGGTGCGGGCAGGAGCGCCTAGGGGTTGGGTGAGGGCGTGCAGCGGTGTGTGGCGCCCGCTTTGTACAACGACTTGGCACGGGTGTCTTGGTGGCTCGGGCGAGCGCCCGCCCGTCGTGCAAGTGTGCACGGTGATTTGGTGGAGTGTTGAGATTGTGGATGGAGGTGTGTCTCGGTTGGAGGCACCCCTGTGTGGTGACTTGGAGGTGTGCCCGAGTTGGGAAAATAACATGACCGTGCGACAAGGTGAAAGAAGCGTTGGTAAGTCGTGCGGCGACCATGCGGAGGTGCCGACGAGATAGGCAATCAAGTTTTACCTTGGATTGTAAAATTGACTAAGTATGAAACTTGGGCTTTCCAAGTATACTTTTACATTGTAAACTGTTGTATAATATATATTGTTGGGCGGACTCATTGTTCAGGGAGTTTCCCCTCCCTTTATACTGTGCAATTGTGTTCATGATTTATAATTGCTGTTGATAATGAATGTGTATGGGTGTTCATTGGTATAAAGGATAAAGAAATAATACTTGGTTGAGAATCACAAACTAAGTAGGAATAAGTGGTTAGGCGTAGTCCACAAACATGAGTATTGGTGAAAAGAAAGTGTTCGGTGGTGCCGCACCTCGCCAAGAGCGGTTGAAAGACTACCGCTGGCCTGGGGGCGTGACGGAGGAGGACCCAACCTTGTTGTGGGGTTAGTGGGTCCGGGTGGTATGGGGAAAACCACCCTGGCAAAATTATTCTTCAACACGAAGGGATCAGATTACGAGCGGTCCTGTTTTTTGCCTGACGTCAGAGGCGCTGCAGCTAGGCACCTCTTACCTTCCTGGAAGTGTAAGCTTTACAAATATTTGACTGGATCAGATCGTTTGATACATAGCATTGATGAAGGTATACCCATGCTCAAACATCTCTCCAGCTCTTAGGCTTTAATAATATTGGATGACGTGGACGATGTTGAGAAACTGGATGCATTATTTTCACCTGTGAAGGACGTCCTCCCTTCTGGTGGTTTAATTTTTCTTACATCTCTTAATAAGGACCTTCTTAGAATATCTGGAGGATTAGAGGAGTCATCCATTTACAAGATGACAGGCCTGAATCTTGAACATTCTGAACAGATGTTTTGCTCACATGCCTTCCACCAGCCTTATCCTGCTGCAGGGTTTGAAGGATTTGTTGAAGAGTTTTTAAATGCGTGCCAGGGATTGCCCTTATCTCTCATAGTGATTGGGGTGTTGCTTTACATGGTAAGAACTGACCTGGAGTATTGGGAAGCCCAGTTACGTAAACTCCAGAATGTGCTTCCGGCTGATATAAAAAAAAGGCTTAGAATTAGCTACGACAGTCTCGAGGAACATGAGAAACAGATATTTTTAGATATCGCTTGTTTCTTCATAGGAATAAAAAAGGATACAGCCACGAGAGTCTGGGACGGATCTGATTGGGAAGGATCGCTTGGTCTTAGGACTCTAGAAAGTAAGTGTCTTGTAACAATCGACAGTGAGAACTGTATAAGAATGCATGATCACCTCCGTGACTTGGGCAGAGATTTGGCAGAGAAAGAACCTGGTGGATTTCCACGTCGTCTTTGGCACTCAAATGACAACCTTTTTCATAATGTGCCTACTCAATCCATGGTGAGTGTTTGAACTCTACACATTGTATTATTCCAACTACTTTGCAAAGATGTCAATGTTGTTTCCAATGACTTTCCTGTAACAATTTAAGTGCGAGGAATTAGCATGGTTCAACAAACACCCAGCGAATCCTTTCAAAGTCCTGCGGAGTTTACAATCGTATAGTTGACATGAGCACGTTGCAGCTACTGAGAGCTCCAGATAATTATTTTGAAAGCTTATTCAAGGTGATGACACATCCAGAACTTCTCTGGCTTCGTTGTGAGATATATGACGACTCCTTAACTTCGTGGATTCCAATACAGGATTCAAACAACTCTCTATCTTCGTTGATTCCATTAAAGAATCTAAGAGTCTTAGAAATGGTAGAACTGGGAAACCGTGTTCGACGAAGATCCTTCCCGCCAGAACCGATTCCGACCTTGGGAGCTTTCTGGAACAGTGACAGTGAGGTATATGTAAAGTTTTTTTTCCAATTTAAAAAAAATATTTGGTCCTAGCTTTTAAATAATCATATTAAAATTTTAATCTCTTACTTATTATGCAGGCACCTCTCCAGTTGAGGGAGTTGAATATTCATTTTGGCCTTTTGAACTTACCAAAGTCCATAGGGCAGTTGAAGTACCTGGAAGAGATTGAACTGCACAACTTCAAAGGAACATTGCCAGAAGAATTCTTTCTTCTCCGCTCATTGAAGCACCTGAGACTCACCGCATGCATGAAGTCATTTCTAGACTCTTTGGGGAACTTCACAAATCTCCAACATATTGACTTGTTTGGGTGCAAGGATTTGAAAACTATGCCGCCTGCCTTTGGAAATTTAAGTAGGCTCCGACCGGTTAAGCTGGCTGAGTGTGTGAAGTTGAAGATGCTGCCAGACTCATTCATGAACTTGATTCAACTCAAACATCTCGATTTAAGAGGCTGCCGCAACTTGAGGCTCTCTCCCAAAACACTTGGGAATATTAGCACTCTTGAAACGTTAATTTTTTCCGGGTGTCGCAGAATTGAAGTATTGCCTCCCCAAGTCACACATTATATGTCACTGGAAGAACTAATTTTGGGAGGTACAGAGTTAAACGAATTGCCTAGTGTTGGGAATTTCTGATAATTCCAAACAAATAGAACAAAGAACAATGCTTTGTTTTACCACAGGATATTAACACAGGGAAGCTAAGCCTGATTGCTGAAGAACAGAGTTTCAGATGCACAATAAAACCTTTGTATTCAATAATAAAATCAACAGTTAGAAAAGGTCTTCCTCTTAACAGAGGGATTCACCAAGAACTTCCAGTTCCATACAAAAATTACTCTCTCTTCTGCAAAATTATACACTGCTGTGTGTAAAATTTCTTTACATTCACAGCAAATATTTTTACTGCTGTGTGAAAAAAAAAATTCCTTACATATGGCCTGCTGCGTTCTTCACATTACATTTCAATCAACAAAAAAAAACTTTTCAATCACGCTACTGCGCATTCCCTTTCAACAAAAAAAACTTGATATATTTATGCTGCTGCGTATTGCATATTCCCCTTCGTTTTTCCAACGAACAACACTGCTGTGTATTGTTTTCTCACGCACTGTTGTGTGCTTTCCTTACCTTGTTCTCTCCACACAACAACAGAAAAAAACATACTACATATTACGTATTACATTGCATATATTTTTTTAACAATAAAAAAAATATGACCATATTGTTCTTTTAAATGTGCCATACTCACGTACATAATAAACTAAAATTTTTACCTCCATTTATGAACTGGAGTAACTATTCATTAAATGTTTTACTGAAGAAAACTGGTGGTCAAACCCAAAACTTCACGTCAACTCCATGTGCTGGACTGTATGCAGCTTAGGTTTCAATTGACAGTGGACAGCCAAGCTTTCAATCAAATGACTGACGCACGATCAATCCAAATGAGATTTATGTTCCAGGAAAAAAGTGGTTTTCAAAAAGTGCTTGAGCCACGTGTCGATCGGTGTACACTATTGCTGCCCCTCCGGAGAATACCACTTTCAGTGAAAAGGTGGTGCGATAAAAACATGTGGTTTTGTGAATTAAATGCAACACGACAGTTGAAATTAATATTTCAACACTCCCCTTTAATTTCAACTGCTGGGTTATCAGTCATACCTAGACATTTTCTCAAAAACTCAAAACTTTTTTGCTCCAACGGCTTGGTCAGAATGTCTGCAACCTTCTCCTGAGTCCTGCAATGTTTTAAGACAATTTCTCCATTGTTCACCAATTCTCTGATGTAATGAAACCTTGTGTCAATGTGTTTCGTTCTCTTATGAAACACATAATTCTTGGATAAAGCAATAGTTGAGCTATTGTCACAAAAATCACAGTTCCTTTTATTTTCTCTTGGCATAGACTCCTTAACATCCTTCTCATCCAAACTATTTGACATGCTGCTGCTGTAGTTGCCACATATTATGCCTCTGCTGTAGACAACGCTACAATAGGTTGTTTTTTAGAAGCCCATGAAATAGCTCTTGAACCCATGTGAAAAACATAACCGGATGTGATTTTCTAATCATCTACACTTCCAGCCCAATCACTATCAGTGTATCCAATTAAATATGAACATTCTGAAGTAGTATATAAAATGCAAAATCGTTTAGTACCTTTAACATACCTCAGAATTATTTTTTCTGCCTGCCAGTGTGCTTCTTTTGGCCTCTCCATGAATCTGGAAATTAAACTAACAACATGCATTATATCCGGCCTAGTTGCAGTCAAATACATGAGGCTGTCAACTATGCTCTTGTACAAACTAGGATCAAAATCCTTGTTGTTGTCCTCTTTGTTGAGTTTTAATCCCATCACTATGGGAGTGATTGCTGCTTTTCTCTCCTGCACATTAAATCTTTTCAACACTTCATTTGCATATTTCTCTTGTGAGATAAAAATCCCATTTCCATTTTGTTCTACTTCTATTCCTAAGACGTATCTCAGCAAACCCATGCCAGTCATTTCAAATTCTTCTTTCATGACTGTTTTGAAATTTTCAATGAGATAATCATCATTACCTGTGAAAATAACATCATCAACATATAACACAACAATCAGTATTTTACCATCCTTTTCTTTGATGTAGAGGGTGGGTTCTCCCTCACACTTTTCAAATCCATTTTCCAGCAGATAGGAATCTATCCTACTGTACCACGCTCTTGGTGCTTGCTTCAGCCCATAAAGAGCTTTCTTCAATCTGCACACTTTGTGCTCTTGGCCTTTCTTTTCATAGCTTGGAGGTTGTTCAGTGTAAACCTCTTCCATTAACACTCCATTTAGGAATGTTGACTTCACGTCCATTTGGTAAACTTTCCACTTGTTTTGTGCTGCTATGGACAGCACCGCTCTCACAGTTTCCATTCTAGCAACAAGTGCAAAAGTTTCCTCATAGTCTCTCCCATACTGTTGTTTATATCCTTTGACAACAAGTCTTGCCTTGTGTCTTTCTATTTTGCCTTCAGCATTACTCTTGGTTTTGTAAACCCATATAACTCCAATGACTTCTTTTCCTTTTGGTAGTTCAACTAAATCCCATGTCTTGTTTCTTTCTATGGCATTGATCCTCTCATTCATAGCTTCTATCCATTTCCTATCTTTAATTGCTTCTTCGAATGAATAGGGTCATCAACATGACAATATAAAGCAAAAAAAGAATTCATACCTTCATTTGTTTCTTCTTGTTCATAAATATCACTTAAATTTCTGAACTTCTTACCTCTTTCATTTGGTGTACAAGTACTTGAAGAAGCACTTGAATTTCCTCCTTGTGATGTGCTTGGAGAAGCACTTTCATTTCTCCTCAAGGGTGTCGCTTGCTGCCCTTGTGTTGGCGCTGATATTTGGGGATTTGTTTCAGCCATCTCCTCATCATCTTTATCATGTGACAAAGAGTTTTAACATTCACTGTTTTCTCTATGCTTCCATCCTAAGCTTCCTCCTCAATGAACTGAACATCTCTTCTCACAAAAAATTTCTTGGTGGATGGGTTATACAACCTGTAAGCTTTGGATTCCTCACTGTATCCAATGAAAATAAATTTCTCCCCTTTGTTGTCCAACTTCTTCCTTAGCTGATCTTGAATGTGTGCATAAGCCACACATCCAAAAACTTTCATGTGGGTGACTCCCATCTTTCGCCCACTCCATGCTTCTTTCGACACTCTGTTCATGACTGCTTTTGTTGGGCATCTATTCAAAATATACGTTGCACAATGTACAACTTCAGCCCAATACTCATTTGGCAAATTCTTTGCTTTTAACATACTCCTCGCCATATCCATGATTGTCCTATTCTTCCTTTCAGCAACTCCATTTTGCTGCGGAGTGTACCTTGTGGTAAAATGTAGAAATTCTTTGGAGATATACTCACCTCCTCTATCAGTTCTTAGAACTTTGATATGTAGCTTGCTTTGGTTTTCTACAAGTGCTTTGAAATTTCGAAATTTTTCAAACACTTCACTTTTGTTCTTCAGGAAATAAACCCAGGTTTTTCTAGTGAAATCATCAATGAATGTTAATATATATTGGCTGCTTGCAAGTGTTGGAGTTTGCATCGGTTCATATACATCTGAGGGAACGATCTCTAAGGGTGCTTTTTCCCTTATGCTTTTCCCTGATGGAAAGCTTTCTCTGTGTTGTTTCCCCAAGATATAACCTTCACAAAAGTTGTCTGGTTTCTCTATCAATGGTAATCGTCTTACCATTCCTTTTCTATGCAACAAGTTCAGACCTCCAAAGTTGAGATGTCCAAATCTCAAGTGCCACAACCAATTTTCATCCTTTGGTTCGCTTTGGAAAGCCTCTTGTGTAACTGCTGCTATTTCTACTTCATCTTTTAAAACTACTTTTATCCTGAGAGGGAACATCCTGTTCCTTGTCATCTTCACTTCAGCAATACATCATTTGCTGGGTTTTCTATCCATAATGGTGCATACATCATTTTCAAAGAAAACATTGTACCCCTTTTGAACAAGCTGTCCAATACTTAAGAGGTTACATTTCATTCCAGGAACATAATAGACATCTGTTACGGTTTTCTTTTCACCTTTCCTAGTTAAAATATTTACTTCACCTTTTCCCACAACAGAAACTTTACTATTAGTCCTACGTGTGACTTGTGACTTCACACTCTGATCTAACTTAGAAAACAGGGCTATGTTCCCTGTCATATGGTTACTGCAACCGAAGTCTAAAAACCATATATCATCACTCTTTGTTTCAGCCATATTACAAGCTAACAACAAATTATTTTGGCTGATATTTTCTCTAATGAAATTTGCACTAGATCTATTATTCATATCATGCTGCTTCTTCCTACATTCATTTGAATAATGCCCATATTTTTTACAATAATAACATTGGACATTGGATTTTTCATACCTTTGTCCTTGAGCATGATGTTGTCCACTTTGTTGGCTGCTGCCTTGGCCTTGGTTCTGATTTGGATTGCTGCCTCTTCCTTGAGAATTCGCTGGACTGTTTCTTCCACCTCTGTTTTGGATTCTGCCTCTTCCTCTCTTGTTTCCCTTGCCTTGACCTCTTCCTCTTCCAAAGGAAATCTGGGTCTTGAAGGCATGTTCTAGAGATGAGTTTTCATTTCTACTCAATCTTTGCTCATGTGTTATCAGTGATGCATGTAGTTCATCAACTGAGAAGTTTGTGAGATCCCTTGTCTCTTCTATGGTGGTGACAATCACATCAAACTTTGAGGGTAGGACCCTCAATAGTTTCTCCACAATCCTCCTTTCTTCAAGAATCTCTCCATGAGACCTTGTCTATGTGACTAGACCAATCACATGTGTGAAGAATGAGTCAATATTATCTGACTCCTTCATGCATAGATTCTCAAAATCTCTCCTCAAAACTGTAGTTTTGTTGTCTTCACTTTCTCCATGCCTTGATAGGCTGTCTTGAGAGTTTTCCATGCTTCTTTGGATGTCTTGGTTGCTGCTATCCTTGGAAACACACTCTCATGCACTGCTTGATATAAGAAGAGGAGGGCTTTATAATCCTTCTTCTTATAACTCTTCAACCGTTCTTTCTCTGCCTGAGTTAAATTATTAAACTCATTTTCATCTGCTGGTTCTTCAAAACCATCCTCAACAAATTCCCATAAATCTTTTGAGGCAAACAGGGCTCTCATGGTTATTGCCCAATAGTCATAGTTTTTCCCATAAAATTGTGGGAGTTGAGTATTATAGATACCCATGCTAGTGTTGGAGCCAACCATTCTTGCTCTCTAAACTATGCTTCAAAAACTTGAATGTGTATTTAAAAATCACTGAATGTCTTCAACAACAACACAAAAAAACTTGAGAAATACCTTGGATTCTTTTGACTGAGTCTTCACTCTGCTGGAGAAGCTGCTGCAGCAAGAAATCCTTCTTTCAGCTTCTTTGACACCTTCAAAGAGCCTGCACAAGCTCTGATACCACTGTTGGGAATTTCTGATAATTCCAAACAAATAGAACAGAGAACAATTCTTTGTTTTACCACAGGATCTTAACACAGGGAAGCTAAGCTTGATTAATGAAGAACAGAGTTTCAGATGCACAATAAAACCTTTGTTTTCAATAATAAAATCAACAGTTACAAAAGATCTTCCTCTTAACAGAGGGATTCACCAAAAACTTCCAGTTCCATACAAAAATTACTCTGTCTCTTCTGGAAAATTTTACACTGCTGTGTATAATTTTTTTTTACATTCACAACAAATATTTTTACTGCTGTGTGAAAAACAAAATTCCTTACATATGCCCTACTGCATTCTTCACATTATATTTCAATCAACAAAAAAAAACATTTCAATCACGCTACTGCGCATTCCCTTTCAACAAAAAAAAACCTGATATATTTATGCTGCTGCGTATTGCATATTCCCCTTCGTTTTTCCAACGAACAACACTACTGTATATTGTTTTCTCACGCGCTGCTGCGTGACATACTACATATTACGTATTACATTGCATATATTTTTTTAACAATAAAAAAAATATGACCATTCTGTTCTTTTAAATGTACCATACTCATGTACATAATAAACTAAAAATTTTACCTACATTTACGAACTGGAGTAACTATTCATTAAATGTTTTACTGAAGAAAACTGGCGGTCAAACCCAAAACTTCACGTCAACTCCATGTGCTGGACTAAACGCAGCTTAGGTTTCAATTGACGGTGGACAGCCAAGATTTCAATCGAACTACTGACGCACGATCAATCCAAATGAGAGTTATGTTCCGGGAAAAAAGTGGTTTTCAAAAAGTGCTTGAGTCACGTGTCGATCGGTATACACTATCGCTGCCCCTCCGTGCTGGACTATACGCAGCTTAGGTTTCAATCGACAGTGGACAGCCAAGCTTTCAATCGAACTACTGACGCATGATCAATCCAAATGAGAGTTATGTTCCGGGAAAAAAGTGGTTTTCAAAAAGTGCTTGAGCCACGTGTCGATCGGTATACACTATCGCTGCCCCTCCGGAGAATTTTTCAAAAAGTGCTTGAGCCACGTGTCGATCGGTATACACTATCGCTACCCCTCCAGACAATACCACTTTCCGTGAAAAGGCGGTGCGATAAAAACAGGTGGTTTTGTGAATTAAATGCAACACGACAGTTGAAATTAATATTTCAACACCTAGTGCGATTGGAGATCTGAGAAATTTGGAAATTCTGTCTATAGATCACCCTTCGTTGGAAGCCTTGCCGCATTCATTCGGTAAGCTCATGAATTTAAAGAGATTGGGAATCTGCTTGGGAAAATTGAAATATTTTCCCGAATTGCTTGGCGATTTGAAACCGTTGACACACTTGTCAATAGTTTCTTATCCGATTTGTCAAGTACCATTTTCCAGTGTGGAAAATGTCCAAGGAGGCCGCAGATTGTTGGACTCTTCTACTGACAAGTGCATGTATAGACTCATTTACTTAAATCTGTGCAAACGAGAATCATTGAAATATCATTAATGAAGGTGTTTGTCCAGTCCTTAAATATCTCGATCTCACTTGTTGTGGTGATTTAGTGGAGGTTGGAGCATTGCCGACAACACTAATACATTTGAACTTGTGGGATTGTCATGCATTAAAGAAAATAGCATGGCTTCGTGGCCTTGCAAAGCTTAAACAACTGTTTATGATAGGATGTAAAGCAATAGAGGAGTTGTCAGGTCTAGCTGAGCTGAACAGTCTTGAAAAACTTTATTTATGTGAATGCCCGCTTAGTGTAGTAGTACCATTTTTCAGCGTGGAAAAGGTTCAAGAAGGCCGCAGATTGTTGGATTCTTCTATTGACAGGTGCATGCTTCGACTCCAACACTTAGACCTGTCGAAGGCGAGAATCACTGAAATATCATTTGGTAAAGGTGTTTGTCCAGTCTTTAAAGCTTTCAATCTCAGTGATTGTAATGACCTAGTGGAGGTTGGAGCATTGCCAACAACACTAACAAGTTTGGATTTGAGGGATTGTTGTGCCTTAAAGAAAATAACGGGGCTTCATGGCGTCGCAAAGCTTCAATATCTGGACATGGACGGATGTAAAGTAATAGGGGAGTTGCTAGGTCTAGCTGAGCTGAACAATCTTGAAGTTTTGAATTTATGGGAATGCCCGATTAGTGCAGTAGTGCCATTTGCCAGTATGGAAAAGGTTCAAGGAGGCCGCAGATTGTTGGACTCTTCTATTGACAACCGCATGCTTCGACTCAAATATTTAAATCTGAACCAGGCGAAAATAACTGAAATCTCATTTGGTGAAGGCGTTTTCCCAGCCCGTGAACAACTCGATTTCAGTGATTGTAAGAATCTAGTGGAGGTTGGGGCATTTCTGACATCACTGGAATGTCTGAACTTGTTTTCTTGTAGTGCATTAAAGAAAGTAAAGGGGCTTCGTGGCCTTGCAAAGCTTACAGACCTGCACTTGGATGGGTGTTACGCCGTTGAGGAGATTCCAGGTCTGGAAACGTTGGTATCATTGCAGACGTTCTTGGTATTTGAATGTGCGAATATGAGGAGAATAGTGGTGTTGGCTAAGGCGGCAAATCCCCAAAGTGATGTTTTAAAAAGGGTTATATCATGTTGGGGATTTTTCTGGTAAAATCCCAAAAACACAAAAATTCAAGCACACAGAGGCAATGCTCTGTTTCCTTTACTCCAGGATCTTTTGTACACAGGGAAGCTTTAAAAAAATGACTGAAGAACAGAGTATTGCACCACCATAAAAAGATTTCTATTCATTAAAAAAAAATCAACAATACATATTCATCCTCTTTGCTGAGAGGGATTCACCCAAAACATTTCTTTTAAAAAAAAAATACTCTGGCTCTGTTACAATTAATTTTTACACTGCCGTGTAAAATCTACATTCACATTTACTGCTGTAAAAATGGCCTTTTACATTTACTGCTGTAGAATATAAAAATTCTTACAAAGTTTACTGCTGTAAAATTTCTTACATAACTTGCTCCGCTTCATTTGAGCAATACAAAACACCAAAAAAAAACATTACAACCCCTCATATACATATGCGTTCGTCCTTTTTTTAATACAGATCTTCAACCTTGCACTGCTGTGCAATCCTCTGGTTCATGAATCCTCACTGTTGCGAACTCTATTTCTCCCGTGTGCAAAAACTAAAATTATGTTCAACTCACATACCATAAAAACTATATGGTAAAAACATTAAAAAAACGTTGACTTGCCCATACCATTATTTAATTCACGCCCATACATGCCTTAAGAAAAAACATAAATATCTACCTACGCATATGACAATTTATTAATAAAAGGTATGGTCAATTAAACTTAATTTTACTCCACGCAACATTAACTGCAGGCTCGTATGCATCTTGGAATGCAATCAACGGTGGAGAACGCTGGAGCAAATCGGACGGCGGACAGAGATATCGGAAGGACATTTTTAACTGACATTTACCTTCCGAAAATTGTCGGAGGGTGATGTCACGCCTCAGCCACGCGTCAGCACTATATCTTCTCGGAGCGCCTATGTACGAAAACTGCCTTTACGCAAAGGCAGTCCGGGAAACTCACCGGCGGTTTTATGGTTTTGCTGCTGTGGTTTCGGGGGTTGGTACGGCTGCGTTGAAATTACATTTTCAACACTTCCCTTTAATTCCAACTGCTGGGCATTCGGTCATACCCAGACACTTCCTAAAAAATTCAAAACTTTTCTGATCCAGTGGCTTTGTCAAGATGTCTGCAACCTGTTCTTGAGTCCTGCAATGTTCTAGGACAATTTCTCCATTGTTCACCAATTCTCTGATGTAGTGAAACCTTGTATCAATGTGTTTCGTTCTCTTATGAAACACTGAATTCTTTGACAATGCAATAGCTGAGCTATTGTCACAAAAAATCACTGTCACTTTTGCCTGCTCTTGGCCTAAGCTCCTCAACATCCTTCTCATCCAAACTGCTTGACATGCTGCTGCTGTAGCTGCCACATATTCAGCCTCTGCTGTAGACAATGCTACAATGGACTGCTTCTTAGAAGCCCATGAAATGGCTCCTGAACCCATATGGAAAACATAACCGGAAGTGCTCTTCCGATCATCAACACTTCCAGCCCAATCACTATCTGTGTATCCAACCAAATCTGAATGTTCTGAGACATTATATAAAATTCCAAACATTTTGGTACCTTTCACATACCTCAAAATTCTTTTTGCTGCCTGCCAATGTGCCTCCTTTGGCCTCTCCATGAATCTGGAAATTAAACTAACAACATACACAATATCAGGCCTAGTTGCTGTTAAATACATAAGGCTGCCTACAATACTCTTGTACAAACTAGGATCAAAATCCTTGCTGTTGTCCTCTCTGCTGAGTTTTAATCCCATCACTGTGGGAGTGATCGCTGCCTTACATTATTGCATGTTAAATCTGCTCAATACTTGATTTAGATATCTCGCCTGTGAGATAAGAATTCCTTTTTCATTTTGATCTACTTCTATGCCTAAGAAGTATCTCAAAAAACCCATGTCAGTCATTTCAAATTCTTCTTTCATGACTGGTTTAAAATTCTTGATGAGCTGATCGTCATTACCTGTAAAAATAACATCATCAACATATAAGACGACAATTAAAATTTTACCATCTTTTTCTTTGATGTAGACGGTGGGTTCTCCTTCACACTTGTCGAATTCTGCTGTACCATGCTCTTGGCGCTTGCTTCAACCCATAAAGAGCTTTCTTCAATTTGCACACTTTGTGCTCTTCACCTTTCTTCTCATAGCCTAGAGGCTGTTCAACATAAACTTCTTCCTTTAACACTCCATTTAGGAATGCTGACTTCACGTCCATTTGGTAGACTTTCCATTTGTTTTGTGCTGCTATGGACAGCACTGCTCTCACGGTTTCCATTCTTGCAACCGGTGCAAAATTCTCCTCATAATCTCTCCCATAGTGCTGCTTGTACCCTTTGACAACCAGCCTTGCCTTGTGCCTTTCTATCTTGCCTTCAGCATTGCTCTTGGTCTTGTAGACCCATTTCACTCCAATGACTTCTTTACATTTTGGTAGCTCAACCAAATCCCATGTTTTGTTTCTCTCTATGGCATTCATCTCCTCATCCATAGCTTCTATCCATTTCTTATCTTTAATTGCTTCCTCGAAATGAATAGGATCATCGACATGACAAAACAAGGCAAATAAGGAATTCATTCCTTCGTCATAAATGTCACTCAAGTTTCTGAACTTCTTACCTCTTTCACTTGGTGTGCAAGTGCTTGAAGATGCACTTGAATTTCCTCCTTGTGGTGTGCTTGGAGAAGAGCACTCTCATTTATCCTCAATGGTGTGCTTTGTTGTCCTTGTGTTGGCGCTGCTGTTTGGGGATGCATTTCAGCCACCTCCTCATCATCTTCATCATGAGACAAACAGTTTTTAACATTCACTGTTTTCTCTATGCTTCCATCCCAAGCTTCCTCTTCAATGAATTGAACATCTCTGTTGATGAAAAACTTCTTGGTAGATGGGATATACAACCTGTAGGCTTTGGATTCCTCACTGTATCCAATGAAAAGACATTTCTCCCCTTTGTTGTCCAACTTCCTCCTTAGCTGATCTGGAATGTGTGCATAAGACACACATCCAAAAACTCTCATGTGGGTGACTCCTTGCTTTCTCCCACTCCATGCTTCTTCTGGCACTCTATTCATCACTGCTTTTGTAGGACACCTGTTTAGAATATACGCTGCACAATTTACATCTTCAGCCCAATAATCATTTGGCAAATGCTTTGCCTTCAACATACTTCTCGCCATATCCATGATGGTCCTGTTCTTCCTTTCAGCAACTCCATTTTTCTGTGGGGTGTACCTTGCTGTAAATTGTTTATGAATTCCATTTTCTCTGCAAAATCTTAGGAATTCCTTGGAGATATACTCTCCTCCTCTATCAGTTCTTAAGACTTTAATATGCAGCCCGCTTTGGTTCTCCACAAGTGCCTTGAAGTTTTGGAATTTCTCAAACACTTCACTTTTGTTTTTGAGAAAATAAATCCAAGTCTTTCTTGTAAAGTCATCAATAAAAGTTAAGAAATATTGGTTACCTGCTAATGATGCTGCTTGCATCGGTCCACATAAATCTGAGTGGATGATCTCTAAGGGTGCCTTTGCCCTTATGCTTTTACCTGAGGGAAAACTTTCCCTATGTTGTTTTCCCAAAATGCAACCTTCACATAGGCTGTCTGGTTTCTCTATCAATGGTAATCCTTTCACCATTCCTTTTCTGCTTAACAAGTTTAGACCTCCAAAATTGAGATGTCCAAATCTCAAGTGCCACAAACAATTTTCATCCTTTGGCACGCTTTGGAAGGCCTCTTGGGTAACTGCTGCAATTTCATTTTTGTTTTTCAAATCTGCCCTGATCCTGAGAGGGAACATCCTGTTCCTTGTCATCTTCACTTCAGCAATACATCGTTTGCTAGGTGCTATATCCATGATGGTACACACATCACTCACAAAGAAAACATTGTAACCCTTTTGAACAAGCTGTCCAACACTCAAGAGGTTACATCTCATTCCGGGGACATAATAGGCATCTGCTATGGTTTTCCT
>APFE030110663.1:2390-16698 GCA_000404065.3 Pinus taeda | reverse complement strand
GTTGAGTTACTAGTCCTGGAAGCCTTGGTTGGAAAAATTCTCTAGAGCCCTTGGTGGGTTGAGTTACAAGTCCTAGAAGCTCTTGTTGGACAAACGCTTTGGATATCGACAGAAACTGTGGGTTGAGTTACTAGTCTTGGAAGCCTTGGTTGGAAAAAATGCTCTAAAGCCCTAGACAACTTGGGTAGAGACCTATATGGTGATGGTTAGTGATGTCTGACCATGAGGTGGAATCAGTGGTTGATGGTTGAGGTGGCTTTGCCTCTAGAAGCCCTAGTTTTGTTTTGTTTGATGTGTTTCATGAGAATATGGTGTGTAGGTGATTTTCTGAAAGAGAGATTTGGTTCATCCCAATCTATGGTTGGGTGGTACGTGGAAATCCTTGATTTGGTTGGATTTGCATATTTTAATAAGATAATTTTTCCTTGGTAATTTCATGAGTAAATGTGCTTTCTATTATGTTGCTTTGATGGATGTTTCCTCATTGATATATCTCTAGTTATTTGTTGGTTATGAGTATGTTTTATGATAATTATGATGTGTGGCTCTCATCATGTTTCAGTTAGCATATGAAATATTAATGAATGGATGACCTAATAGATAAAAATGCATCTATTGTGAGGAGATATCAGTCCTCTTGGACGATTCTCAGATAAGTATGAGACCCATATGTTTAGATCTATTGTTATGACTTGCAGATTACATGTTTGTGATATGTTTGACGAAATATTTGTCATGGATAGTAGGGGTTAGATCAAGTCCTTATTTAAGTTTTTGCATTAGTATCCTCATTTTGATGTTATTTTTCATTTCTTAAAGTTTCATGAAGTTCTGGGTAGTGGCATGAGTCCTGGCCATGAAAACGTGTCACAGAATCTTGGGTTGTTGGCAAAAATTGCCTCAAAAAGGCCATAGTCGCATAGATGCCTTGCTGTGAGAGCGAATGGAGGGTCCCAATCACAAGGATTCCTTGTCATGGGAGTGATTGAGGCTCTAAGGTAGTGAAAAATCAAGTTCTCCCAAGGGTTGGACACCTAAAGGGGTTGTTTCGGATCCTTAAGGTTTTGTAGCTTCTAAGGGAGGTTAGGTTGGTTTTGTCGTGTCAGTTCCACTTCCTTAAATTTACATGGGGATTTGAGTCATATCATAGTAATCTTCATCACATGTTTACCCCAGTGGACCAATTAGCTTGGGTAAATGTGGGAGGAAGGTGTTACCGAGTGGTATTAGAGTATGGTTTTGTTCTCCTTAGGTGATGTCTGGTTTTTGTTCTCCTTGGATGAATGTGTTGTCATATGCACATTTCAGTTTCACATGTGTCCTCGTGCTTGTGCTATATGTGATTGTTGTCTATGCATGGTGGTGGTCATGGTTGCCATTGTTATGTCATGCATAATTTGATGGTGTTGTTGTCAGAATTTGTACTTCACGAATGCATGTTAGTGTTTTCATGTATTGTGTGTGCATGTGTGTCGTACATATGTTTTTATGCATGCATTGTGTCTAGTTGGTGTTGTATTTGTGGCATGATGCATGGTAATTGGATGATTATTGAGATGATGTTTATATAGTGTGATGATTATTGAGATGATGTTTATATAGTGTGATGATTATGATTATACATGTATTGTGCAAATCTGGTTGATCTTGTAGACGAGATATCCTCCCCTGAACTAAGTTGAGGGACATTGATTTGTGATTTAGTTTAGCTGACATGATATACCTTGAAGGGAGAGAATAACAAATATGACTAGCAATATGGTAGACTACAATTCATGAGATTCTCCCTATAGATCATATGAGCACCATGGTGATGAGTACTCCCATCACATATCAGATACTTTGAGAACTTTGAAGGCATAAATAAGGAGTTGCAAAGAAGATAATGATCGAATCATTCAATCACAAGAGAGACTTGCTAGGGAACAGGGGAAACAAGTAGAATTCAATGCAGTTATCCTTTAAAGATTTTCAGACTTGCAGAGACATGGACTGCTTAGAATCAATCATGGATGGGAGGATAGGACTAATGGAGCATATGATAGAAGGTCACATGGTGGGCACAAGTTGGATAGAGATGACACGGTCAGAGATGGAAGATTCTTGGATACACCTAATAAACAAGGTAGTGGACATGGGCTTTACTCCAGTTTTGGTTTAGACACATATCATAGTCATCATCATTATCATCCGTATAGGAGGAGTGACAGGGGATATTTGTCGGATCAGTTCAAGAAAGAAATACCACCTACATTCAATGGACAGATGAAGAAGTCACAAGATGTCGAAGCATGGTTTCTTAGGATGAATAAGTTCTTAGATTGCATGATTAATCAACAAACATGAAGGCAAGAATAACCACATTCATTATTAAAGGTAAAACAAACATTCAGTGGGAAGATGTAAAGAACGTCAGAGGTATTCATGAAGAGGATTTGACTTGGAGTGATTTCGAGATACTTTTCAGGAAGAAGTATCTATCAGAGATCTACTATGATGACAGGGCGAAATAATTCTATGAGCTAAAGGTAAAACAAACATTTGGTGGGAAGATGTAAAGAACGTCAAAGGTATTCACGAAGAGGATTTGACTTGGAGTGATTTCGAGATACTTTTCAGGAAGAAGTATCTATCATAGATCTATTATGATGACAGGGTGAAATAATTCTATGAGCTAAAGATGGGATCTATGACCGATGAGGAGTACACTAGCAGATTTTTGGAGTTATTGAGTTATGTGCCTTACCTCAAGGAGGAGAAGGCCAAGATTTAGAGATTCATCAGTGGGTTGTCGGTAGCATTCAAGGACAAGATTGAGTTTGATGAGCCTAGATCATTAGAGGAGGCCATCCAAAAGGTAAAGCATTGTTATGAGTAATCAAAGCGTAAATCTGAGACTAAACATGATTGGAAAAGTAATGAGAAGAATAAAGGAAAATGAGATGAGAAGCGAGCAAGACCTCAGGACATAGGTAAGAAAGAGAATCTAACGCCACCTAAGAAGTTCAACGCATCTGATAGAGGATAGGGATTTTGGTCTGAGGAGTAGAACAAGGGTGATTGTAGGAAGCCCTAACAGTGTTGGACTTGTGGAGGAGAGCATCACAAGACAGATTGTCTACAACATCAGGGTGGTAAACTGCAGATATACGGTGCTCAAGAGGCATAAACAGTGGGGTATGTTGGAATGAGTATTCCTAGGATTTATGCAGCATTGGATAACAGGAAGGCATATCACCAGACGTTTATTATCAAGATGGATGGTAAGATTTGTGATCAAGTTGTTTCTATTTTGATTGAACCTAAATATAATTATAGTTATGTTAATATTGACTTGGTGGATAAGTGTGGTTTGAATAAATAAGTGCATGCAGATTCTTGGTTAGTGTAGTTGGCTACAAGTACTAAGAAGAAAATTCATCATTGGGTAAGATCTTGTGCATTTGAATTGAATGGTATGTCTACATCAGTGCATTTCAATGTACTTTTGTTGGGATCATACAATATGTTTCTATGTATGGATTAATTTTATCTTCATAGCACCAAGGTGGATTGTTATGACAAGGCCATTGGATGCTTGGATGACAATGGAGAACAAATAATCTTGTAGGGTAAGAAGAAGGTGACATCAGTTAGAATGGTGATAACTATGTAGTAAAAGCACAGTCGCATAAAAGGGTGTGTGTTATTTGTTGTGCATATATCTAGTGATAAGAGTAAGGATGTTGAGGATGCGGAGGTATTGATAAGGTACCAAATCTTGCAGCAATTTAAAGATGTATTTCCCGCAGAGATTTCAGAGTTACCGCCTTACATGGAAGTGGACTTTTCTATTGAGTTGGTACCATGGGCAGCATTAGCATCAACAACACCATAGATGAGAACATCGAAGTTGGTGGAATTGAAGTTACAGTTGAAAGAAATGCTAGACAAGGGATACATTAGGCCAAGTGTGTCACCTTGGGGTGCACCAGTGTTGTTTGTGAAGAAGAAGGATGGCACTCTCAGGTTATGCATTGATTACAGGTAGTTGAACAAGGTGGCAATTAAGAACAAGAATATGTTGTCAAGGATTGATGACTTGTTCGATCAGCTGAAGCGAGAAGTAATGTTCTCGAAGATTGACTTGAGATCATGATATCATCAAGTATGCATTAAGGAAGAATACATCTACCAGACAACTTTCCGAACTAGGTATGGGCATTATTAATTTGTTCTAGTTCCATTCAGTTTGACTAATGTTCTAGCTACTTTTATGTGTTTGATGAATTGTACGTTTCGTCCTTATCTAGACAAGTTTATTATTGTTTTCATTGATGATATATTGGTATATTCTAAGAATGAGGAAGAAGATGTGGAACATTTAACAACAATATTGATATTACTAAGAGAGCATCAATTGTATGATAAGATCAATGAATGAAGTTCCTTTCATATAGAGGTACACTACTTGGGGCATGTGGTTTCCATGGAAGGCATAGAAATGGATCCGGAAAAGTTAAGGGTTGTCTTGGAATGGGAAACTCCTAGAAATGTGGATGGAGTAAGGTCCTTTATGGGGTTAGCAGGTTATTATAGAAGGTTCATCATGAATTCTCTCGAATTGCATATCCTATCACGTCATTGTAGTGAAAAGGTAAGAAATTTGAATGAACAGAGGAATGTGTGGCAAGTTTTGAGCAGTTGAGTAGTTGTTGGTAAATGATCGAGTTTTAAAGAATACAGATCCAGAAAAAGAGTTTTTGGTATGTACAAATTCTTATAGGAGAGGGCTTGGTGGAGTCCTTATGCAGGAAGGACAGGTGGTATGATATGAATCAAAGAAAGTAAATGAGCACGAGCATAATTATTTGACACATGATATTGAGTTGGCAGTGATCATTCAGGTATTGAAAATGTGGAGGCACTATATTCTGGGCATAAGGTTTGTACTAATGAGTGATCACACTAGATTGAGGTATCTATTTGACCAACCGAATTTGAATGTCAGGTAAGCTAGATGGGTGGCCATGATCAATGAGTTCGACTTTGAGATCAGGTACATTAAAGGTAAAGAGAACAGAGTCGTCGATGCTCTTAGCAACATGATACATGTAAATCATACAGTAGTTATGAGCTCCTACGGGACAAATTTACAAGATTGGATATTACAGGAAGAACAACAAGACGATAGGTGTAGGGAGCTTATACACATGTTACAATAGGGTACAAGTGATAATGATATGGACAACAAATGGTTTGGTCAGATTTAGGGATAGGATCTATGTGTCGAATGACAGTGAGCTCAAGAAGCTTATGTTGAGGGAATTTCATGTTAATCTGTATTCAAGTCACCCCGGATATTAGAGGAAATTGACAGCAGTGAAGAAGTTCTACTAATTTTTGAATTTGAAGAAAGAAGTGGCATTTTTTGTGGCTAGGTGCCTGGATTGTCAATAGGTAAAGGAAGAATGTAAGCATCCATGTGGTATACTACAACCAATTTTGATTCTAGAGTGGAAATGGGAGGTCATTTCCATGGATTTCATTATAGGTTTGCCGATGACATCTAGACAACATAATTCTATTATGGTCGTGGTGGATAGGTTGAAAAAGGTAGTGCACTCCATTCTAGTGAAGTCTACATATTTAGCTAATGATGTAGCACAGGTCTTCATCATAGATGTAGTGAGGCTTCATGGTGTTTCAAAGAAGATAATTTCAAACAAGTATGCCAAGTTCGCTTCTAAATCCTAGAAATAATTATTTGCAGGTTTGGGTACAAAATTTGCCTTCAACCCAACTTATCATCCATAGACAAAAGGTTACACGGAGAGGGTCAATAGGATTTTGGAGGACATGTTGAGAATGTATGTTATGCATCAGTAGTGAAAGTGGGAAGAGTATCGTTCACTAGTGGAGTTCTCTTACAACAATGGGTATCAGGAATCTCTAAGGATGAGTCTATTCGAGGCACTGTATGGGGAGAGTTGTAATACTCCATCAATGGAGTGATCCAGCTAACAGGGTATTGATAGGACCAGACATGTTGGCAAAGATGGAACATGAAATGTAGGTAATCAAGAAGAATATGAAGGCATCACAAGACAAAAAAAAGAGATATGCAAATCAGAATAGGTTGTTTAAGGAGATTCAAGTTGTGGAACAAGCGTACTTGCATATCAATCCCGAGAAGAGCTCCTTGAGGATTGGATCATGTGCCAAGCTGGCACCTTTGAGAGGGCACATGGTAGCCTCTGGGCTTGCCACGTGTCAACATCTCATTGGTCCACCTCAATGCTCCTTGACAAATATTAGGCCACCTTTGGGAATATTTTTGGAATATTCCCTAGAATATTCTTTTTGTTGACTGGTCTATACGGATGCCTAGTCAGCATCCAGTATTCGCCTGTTTGACTAAACGATCAGAACGAGATATATTTCTCATACGAACTCTGTTTTGAGTGAAAAGAGTTGCATTGGGATCGTATCACTGAGAAGGGCACGATTGATCAGGTTTTGATCAATTCCAAGAACTTTGATTTTTGACCAAATTTTTGCCCCTAATCCAAATTCTAATCAGTAGAATTCATGATAATCCTCTTCAAAACCCCAAAATCTTTGAAAAGATGAATTTTCAATTAGAGGCATGGGATTATGATAGAAATTTTGTGAGGGAAAATCGATCTAATCATATTTTGCAGTCATATCGAGACAGTGATGACCTGACACAACCATTAGTGAAGGCAGAAGTTCCTCAACTACTCGACAAAAATTCGAATAGTAAGATGTCGAACGATGAAAATCAAAGGATGCAAAACAACTGTCATTGAATATACTGATGGGAAAGAAATAAGATGAATCATAGTCATTAAAGAGAGAATCACGATCAGATGGGTTGATTAAAGCATCAAATTCCTAGTTTGTAATTAAAAAAGATAAATCAATTTGAACAACTCTGTGAAGACTCTGAACAATAGAACCAACTTATTCACATCTTTAATGTGACCAACCATTTTTCTGTAACTGGTGAAAAATTTTACAAGCATCGTAATTATAGAAAGAATTTAAAAGGAATTCCAACACAACAAGCACATGAGACTAGTCAGGACATAATGAACGCAGAATAATTTGATTCGTGCAATGACTTGTGCATGCATTATCACTCAAGAGGATTCAGGTGTAATGAAGGAAATGTTTGCAATATAACATTTGTAAGAAAAACCAAGAGTTGATTATTAATAAATGAATCCGATAGGAATGATCCCTTCGGCCAAATATGATCAACTTCGAAATTTCATGACTCTATGAGAGATACACATTCCAATATTGCATTTGATGTGAGAAATTTTCATGAAAATGGATCAATTGAAAAGGATTCTTGAATATGATCATAAACCAAATCTCGAAAGTTCAAAATATTACATCTGAGATACCAAGAATATTTCAAAAATAGATTTACATCAAGTGAAACCATGCAAAGAGAAGGATTATGGGAGAGAAACCAGATATGACTTAGTTCGGGGGGCTTACCAGTGTTGCGATATCCTTACATAACCATCAACAGAAGTTGAAGTGCCTCAACTTCCCGATAGGCCAAAACTTTCAAGGGTTGTAAAATCACATCTTGAATATTGAACCAGATTGTGCATGGTGTGAGGGTAACTATTACCACTTGTTTCAATAAGACCACATCTCACCAGATGGAAGCCATATTTGTCACTGACTTGACCGGATTTTTCAACTTCAACAACCAAATTACTCAAGTTGAAAGATTCATCTGGTCACAAATATGAATATGTATGAATCGAAGAAATTTGATGAGGAAGCTAGTTTGGAGAGTTGTATTCATGCAAGAGAAGAGTTGATGAGGGTTGGAAAGAGTACTCAATGATTCCATTGTTTTCATTTTCATCATGGATAATCTCACCACCTTATGTCAATTGAGAATTTAACACATCATATGAAGAACTTGAAGAGCATGGAGTATCTCGTCACAAGTAGATGCATCACAAATGATTGAGAACAAGGGATAGTGAGATGAAGAGGAAGTTTTGATAAGGAAATCTTCTTTGACCAAATCAGATTCTAGATCTAAAGCAAAGCCTTTGTGAGAAACTGAAAGATCATATGATGCACCTAAGCATTTTTTATCACATACATCAATAGAGTGATCATGATTGGAATGATTGTTGCCCAAGTCTACGAATTCATTGAAAAAATTGATTGCATTTGATCCATTGCCAAGATTAGCAGATTGAACATCATCCAAGAATGGAAGCACATCATCTTCACAAGGAGGATTTTGTAAAATGGAATAAATATTGAAAGCATATTCACCTTCATGTTCCCTTACTTTTTTAATGTGACTACCTTGTATATGATCGCAATTTGAACTCGTAACTCGAAAATTAAGAGTGTGTGAAAACTAGCTGGTGGAGCAGGTTGATCAGGTGGATCATGGTACAAAGAGTCATGGAATGTAGATGATAGAGGAAAGCATAAATCCATATTAGATTCTAGACTAGAGTTATGAATAGTAACATCATCTTGAAAAAAGGAGGAGTTATTCTAGGGTTTTCTCCATTGAATCTGAGTCATGAAAAGCAAAAGAAGAATGAGAAGATGCATTAGGAACTTGATTTGCAAATTTCCAAACATTATTGTTATCGCACGAAGACACCCTCATCGGAACTGGAAAAGGAGGCGGATAAAGAAAAAAAGGAGCAGTCAATTCCTCCTACGAAATTAAAGGTGTCTCATGATTTGCAAGAGTTGGGGAAGTAGAAACATCAGGGGGTTCAAGTTCATCGTGTAAAGAGACATGAACCAAATGCTAAAACTTTTTTTAAAGAAATCCCAATCCACATCTTCTTCAGGAAATTCATAACAAAAGTGAAGGAATTGATTAGAAAAATCCTCAACTAATTCATAAGGCTTCCTTCTTCACTGATTGATTCTTTCATAAACATCTCAGAAATCATACCTACCAAAGGCTTGATAAATATCCTTAAGGAAATGATGGAAAGTATGGAACCATTGATTAACACGACCTTCAAGGGTGAGGATGAAAAGTACACAAGCAAACTCTTCATGATTGATTTCGTAAGATTCACAAAATATCATAAAATAAAAAATGTGCACAGTTATGGATGTTGCATCCTGACCATCAAACTTTAACTAAGACAAGTGATAAAGAGGCTCATCAGGGATTGAAAATTAATAAATGGATAAATTAGAGGAACACCCTAGGAGTAAGATTTGAGGATGATCCATTTGAGATAAGAGGTTCAAAACAGACTCAACGAGAAAAGCTTGTAATTTGGCCCTCCTTTTAGCACCATTTGTTGACAGTGCGAGAAATTCGTCAACCAAGGGGTCTCCCTGACCTGAAGTCCCAATTAGACCTCATGTCATTTGGAATAGGAGCCCCATCCAGAGTGTCAGCCTAGTTGACATGTATTCTTATAGATTTTCCTTGGCTTTAACTATCAACAAGAGAGAGGAACGTGAATGTGCCTTCGAAAAGAAAGGGGGTGTGCCTGGTGATTGTTTGCTCATATGTGCGTCAAATTTCTTTCACTCCGAAGGGGAGGAGAAGTGAGCCTCTAAGAGATAGGTAGTAGTACCACCCTATTAGAGACACACATGAACAAGAAGGATCCATACAACATCAAGCGAAATAGTCCACATAGATGCGACGGTCATTGCAACCAATGTAACAAGAAAGATCAGTCTAATATAAAGTGGAATACTCCATAAGGACACAACAATAGTAATAACAATTACAAAACATTCTCAATATGATAAGTACTAAAATAACCTAAATAGTTCAAATAATTTAGCACAGATGAAAGCAAACATGAAATACAAACATCTACAAAATAGTCTTACAAATATTCATAATCCATGCATGAAGAATGTGTTGGATATGAAATGCTTATGTTATTAGTAAAAGTTCCAAGACACATGTATACAATGAACATCACTAGCTCCAATTGTGGAGCATTTGAACCACTCTTTTCTCCTCAAAAGAACTATCATATCTCTCTAATGCCTTGAGAGAGGAACCAAGGTGAAAAATCCTTTCCTCTTATAATGAGGGTGTATATATAACAATGAGGAAGTGATGCTTCACATTCCTTATGACTCTTCATCTACCCTCATGACTGTTTGAATTCCTATGAGTTTTAAACTTGACATAACTCTTCATATTCCATACATGTCCATTTGGACTTCCACTTTACAATACATTTTTGAAACATAATTTACATCAATGACCAAAATGGTATGGCATGTGACAACTCATGACATGACATGACGGAAACTATTAACATACACTGCTTGATGATGTGGAAATGTGAAGTCACTGTTGCTACTTTGTGTTGCAGGTCTGCTTGAGAATATTTCTCTTTTCACCTTCGCATGGCTTGGTGATAAGGGATCTTCAATGATCTCAAGTCTTCAGTGGTGATCGCAAATTGGTGTCCCTTTTCTTTCTTTTGATTGATCAGCTTGCATACTTAGCTATAAGAATATCTTTCATCATGTTTCACTCCTTGATATCCTTCTTCATCATCTCACCAAGGCCTGATAAGGTACTTGTTTCTACAATTCACTCATGACGAGATGACATCACTATGAAAGCCCCAGTCTAAGATTGTGCATATTGATCCATTTACTAAGTCAGAATTGGATGGAAGGTTGAGAAAGGGGCTCAGTGACTACGTAGTTCAGGTAGTCAATGGGAGCTTTGAGCCTTGAAACTGCACAATGCATAGTTCAGGCTGGGTTGAGGGAGCAAACTATACAATTATGGAGATCAGTGTGACAGTTTGAGGGATGAGAACTAGGAGAGCACATTGTGTAGTTCTGGGAGACAAGGGAGGATGGGACATTACACAGTTCAAGAGCTTAAGGATGAGCTTGAGGTTAGAGAATACACAATGCATATTTAGGGCTAGAATGGGAGAAGGAATTGCACAATTTTGGGAGTCAAGGTCAGGGTTTGAGCATTGAAACTCTGTAGTGCAGCAGTCCTGGGAGGTAGGAATTGCACATTGCACAATTCCAAGAGGAAATTTCACAGCTAGAGGAATGAGACTCCACGGTGCATAGTTGAGGGAGGCTGGGTGATGCTAGGTTGCTTGGTCGGGAAGCTTTTCAGAAAATGACTAAGTGTGGGATTGGTGAGACTGGTGTGAACAGTGTTAAGACCTTGTCTGTGATCACACACTTAGAATACTTGATGACACAATAACATATATCATCCAAGACACATGACAATGCATTTACCTTTGCGACAAATTTACGATAAATTACGACAAGTGCGACACTTAAGCTACACTTTGCGACGAATGTGATGACATTTGTGCAGCAATGCTTAAAAACAATGTAAACTTTGAAACGGGAACTATGGCCAAAAAATGCCAAAAAAACATCAAAAACATTGCTAAAAATGAAAAGTGTGTATACTGGAACGATGGTTTTTTTTAGGGACAATTTTGAACATGTTTTAAAAATGGCAGTGAAAACAAAATTTTCGTGAAAAATACAGCTTGAAAACGAAAAAGTGATGATATTGGAACGATGATTTTTTTTTAGAGTCAATTTTCAAAATTTTAAAAAAATGCTAGTAAAACCAAATTTTTAGTGTGGATAACAAAGTTGTTTATGAGGAAAAAAAACACTAATGTTTTTGGTAGAATAACATTTTTTTTTCCTAAGTATAAATTCAACATGTTCTCAACCATAACATGCTAGATACAAAAGAAATTGAAATTTTTTTCAACCATAAAATAAAAAAAAAACCATGACATTATGAACAAATTACATCACTAAATGAATTCAAAAGTCATTATTTGTATATTGAATGAAACATACATTATATCTCTAATTTAATGTTTCATTGTAGATATTGTAAACAATAAAAATTATCATAATTAAGACATATAATCCAACAACATAAAAATGACTCATAACTTCTCATTTAACACCATATGGAAATCAAAAAATTTATTTCAAGATACGATGCATACATCAGTTAGATAAAATGTCTTAAACAATTATTCAAAATCACTCATATTTTCTTGCACACCATCAAAATTCACATCTTCAGATGAGTGACTGGATGCTGACAAAGATGTTCCATATTCTTCTTTTTCATCAACTAGTGCCCCATCTAAGTCCACATGCATGCCCAACATTTCAAGTTTCAAAATTCTTCTAGATCTACGACTGGTTTCAGCAGACTCCCAACTCAACATTGTTCTTTCTGGTAACAACCTTTTCAGAATCTCTATCGTCTTGAAGTGAAGAGTTCCTCGCTTTGTTAAATTGAAGTCATTAACAAGTATGTCAACATCCTCCAATTTTAATATGTCTGTGCAGCGGTGATTTATATTTGTACCCTTTCTTTTTCTCTTTTTGCCATTGTTTTTGTCAACTACCATCTCTAGCTTATACACACCATTGAATGGGTGTGTATTTGTGGCATACCAATGTACTTCAACACTTGTAACATCCTCATTTTCTGTAAAGACCTTTATAAATTTAGCAACCCAAAATGGATAGCCATTGAGATCTCCATCTGCTAGCACTGTGATCATGCAACCCTCCTTAATATCCTATACTGAACCCCTGTAAAGGTCTTCCATGGCTTCATGTTGTGCACGAGATCTTCTAGAACCAACATACATCTCTCTTTCCTCTGCCTGTGAAGAATTAATGATACCTTGAGATTATTGCTGTTCAACAATGTTTATTTCCTCATGTGCATTCGACACATTTTGTGGCCAAATAAATGGATTTTTCAAAGGTATATCTTCATTTGTTCTTGTTGAAATGATATTAATTTGATTATTGAAAAATGACTCCCACCAAACTGAATCAGCAATGTCAAAGTACTCATATGTATATTTAACACATTTTTTTATTTCTTCTAGGAAATCAGAATAATTTATATCTCTGTTTTGTTTGCGTGCATTATGAACTTCAGCAACTGATTGTAATAACAATATTTTCGATGCAAATATTGGATGATCTGGAATGAACTTCAAAAATTGCAAACCTGACAACGGTGCCCATTCTATAGTAGTTGAATACTTCTTGCCCCATATTAGTGTTTTCCCATCAATTTTTTTGATACGAAATTGATGTTGGAAGCTAATGTCATTAAGTTGTTCAATGCATTTCTCCTCACCATATGATCCTAGAATAAACCTTTGCATGTCAACAGTTTCTTCCAACACATCAAAAGTAGGCTCTGGCATGTATTGTTTCGTAAGACATTCAATTAGTGATGGCAAGCTCCCAACTTGCTTCCTCCTCAATATCACTGAAAAATGACTGAACATCTGATCAATATGGTCATCAGTGTGCCCAACAAGAAGGAAGCCACCCTTTACCTTTTGAAAAATTCTCAATTCAACAAGCATGTTTAGATATCCAAAAACAACCTGATTTTTGTTTTCACGGCAAGTGTTGTCCAATTGTAGATACAAAACTTCAGGAAGATTACCAGATCAATGAGAAATCACATCATGAATTATGGTTATGGTTATATTTGCATCATTATGAATATTTGGAGCTGTGAAGTACACCCTTGGCAACATTTTCCCATTGAAGACCATACAACCGACCAAGTTAAACTGAATAAAATTTCCCTCCTATAAAGTTTTGGGTGTGCGAACAAAATGTGGTAAAAGTGTTTTCTTCTGGTCCATACGACCAATTATCAAACCCAAATATTTATTTGGATTATCATAACACTACTTTCGATGCTTATACAACTTCTTCCTTTCAGTTGTTTGTTGTTCGCGATGCTCCTGAAGTTCTTTGACAATTAAATCTACACAACATAAAAAAAATTCATTAAGAAATATGTTTTTATAGTTGATGACTTACAATTTTAAAAGTTAGTTATGAATGCTTACCTCTTTCTAACCCTTCAAATTTGTCCCTTTTTTATTTAATAGAAGCACATGTACTACAAATCCCCATCCTTGTCTTCTTAGGAATACAGACATTGTTGAATTCTTTCTTCCATAATTTCACAAAATATTGATATGTAATAAACCTGCCATGTCCCTGAGCAGCTTCTGCATATTCTTTGTATAAATTGTAGATTTCTCGTCTTGAAAAATTATCTGGAATATGTATTGTCTCTCTATTTGGCATACACTCTCCATGATTTGAAAAGAAATCTTTCATCCATTACATTACAATATTTGATAATGGCCCAAACTGTCTTTTATGACGTACTTCTGAATAAAATGTGGGATCCTTTTCCAAATTTTCTTGAATTCTCGAGAGACGAAAATTCCCAATC
>APFE030110655.1:23478-91988 GCA_000404065.3 Pinus taeda | reverse complement strand
TCCTTCTGTGCAAAACCTTTTGCCACAAGCTTGGCTTTGTGCTTGTCAAGCGAGCCATCAGCTTTATACTTGTTCTTGTAGACCCACTTGCAGCCAATTGGTTTGGTTCCCAATGGAGGATCAACCAACTTCCAGGTGCCATTCTTTATTAAGGCATCATACTCCTTTTGCATTGATTCTTTCCATTCATCATGAGAAGCAACTTCTTTGAAGGAAGTTGGTTCAAAATCTGTAGAAAAAAATTCAATTCACAATCATAAGAAACATCCATATCAATAGGTGAATCAGAGTCATCTACATCACCTCCATTTTGTCGGTTTGAATTTCTAGTTCCTGTCTTTCCAACCTCATCAGGATGAACAATTTCAAGTGTCTTTGTTAGCCACTTTGTGGGACCTTTCTTAGATGGTCTAGGCTGCTCCGTTGATTGAGTTGGGACTGAATCAAGATTGAGTCTCCCAATTCTGTCAATCACATCACTCAAATTATCATCCATTGTTGGAGTTTCATGCGGGGGAGAGAGTGCTTGAGAAGAAGATTCCATAGGTTGATCTAGTATAGGAAACCCCCTTCAAGATGTGGAATCTGATTATCAAATTCTTGAAATGGTTTTACATTTGTGAATATATCCAAGCGATCAAGTTGCCGCTCAACAACATTGTCAGTTTTAGATGATTCAAGAAAGATTACATCTCTAGATACAACAAACTTTTTATTGACTTCATAATAGAGACGGTATGCTTTGGAGGTGTTTGAATACCCCAGGAAGATACACTTACGACTTCTTGCACCAAGTTTGTTTCTATGTACTTTTGGTATCAAGGCATAACATGTGGAACCAAAGACCCTGAGATGCTTTACCAAAGGAATGTGCCCATACCACATTTCATAAGCAGTCTTATTTCTAATAGTATTAGATGGACATCTTTTCTTTACATATATAGCACATAGAACTGCATCAGCCCAAAACATCAATTTTACATTTTTGAAAAACATCATGGAGCATACCATATTTAAGATTGTCCTATTCATTCTTTCAGCTACTCCGTTCTGTTGGGGATTATAAGGCACAGTTCTTTGATATTTGATCCCACGTTAGTGAAGATAGTTTTCAAATTCATTTGAAGTGTATTCTTTTCCATTATCAGTGCAAATAGAGCCAATATGAGATTGTGCATCATTTTCAATCCATATATGAAAGTTATTAAATGTTTGAAAAGCATCAGATTTGTTCTTCAATAAATAAACCCAACACATTCTGGTGTAGTCATCAATAAATGTCATCATATATTTATTTCCATTTGCAGAAGGAAGAGGCATTGGACCACATAAATTTGAATGAATGAGTTCAAGTTTTCTATGTGCTTTGGAATGTGAATCATGAAAAGACTGTTTCTTATGCTTTCCTAGAATGCAAGCATCACATTGCTTAAGTTTCCTAGGAATTGTAGGTAAACCAGTAACACCATTTTTCTTCAACAAGCGGAGGTTTTCATAGTTCAAGTGTCCAAATCTAGCATGCCATAATAAAAATGATGGAAATGTACCTTCTTCATAATGAGAATTGTATGAGAGATTTTGTGCACAAGCAGAGGTACCCTGCAGCTTAAGAAGCCTTTCTTCTTCTATCCCCGTCATGTCAAGTGAGTGGTATGATGCTTTTCTCACCTCAAGCTTGCCATCAAACATATGAATGGATTGTCCTTGCCGGTAGATGTGGACCAAGGACAACAAGTTTCTCCTCAGCTGTGGGAGATAGAGAACATGATGCAGAAGAAAGTCTGGAAGACCAGGCAATTTAAGCCTGATTGTGCCGAGCCCTGATGGCATGAGTTTTGATTTGTCTGCAAAGTATACTGCTCCATCAACATTGTCAGTAAATTATTCAAAAAAATATCTTCTAAAATTCATGTGGCAAGTTGCTCCTGAATCAAGCAACTAATCGTTTTTCCAAGAAGCAAGTGAAGCATTAAATAAGTCTTCATTTACTCCAATATTACAATGTGCCACAACATAGTGAGCGGATTCAGGTGCTTTACCTTTCTCTTTGTCATTAGTTTTACCTTTGGGATGGTTTCTTTCCTACTCAATTCTATCCCAAGGCAACTTTCATGTTGATGCATCATGTGATCCATCTTTTTTGTAGTGTATGCAGTGCAAATCTGACTTTTCTCCTTGAGAGTGTCTACCCCCCCTGCCTCTGAAATTTTTTCCTCTTCCTCTTCGACCACCTCTTCCTCTGGAAGAATCTTGAGCAAGATTCTTTTCTCTATGTGCAAGACACACAACCTCTTCACAAGTCTGAGGAGTTGTCTCCTTCCCAAAAGCTTTCTCTCTTTTAACAATTTTTTTCACAAGGGAGTCAAAGGTAATATATTTGATGTTTCCATTTGCTTGCAATGACTCAAGATAATTTGAGTAAGTGGGATAAAGTGCCTTGAGAAAAGCTATCAGAGGAATATCCAGTTCAACATTAGTGACTTTGAGATCATTCATAATAGATTTTACTTCTGATGCAAGCGCAAGAGGATCATCCTTTTGTAATTCAAGGGTGAACAGTTTAATCATAAGTTGAACAACTTCAAGTGAAGAGTGTGAGTCATAGAGTTCCTTCAGTTTTTGTAAGGCTTCGAAATCATTTGAAAATGGTGAAATATGGCGATTGACCTCTTCATTTTCTGATGCTACAATCAATGCATAAGCCTTGCTGTTCTTATTTTCCCAGATGGCGAATTCCTTGTCTGAAGTAGGCTGTTATGGCTCTTTGTCTCCATTTCCAACACACACTCCTTTCCACAGCTCATTAAAAATGAGAGTGTGTTTGATTTTACATGGCCATTTTGGATAGTTCTCTTTGCCAATGAGAACCACTCCAACTACAAAGATCAATGAATGCATTTAAATGTGTACTATGTAAAAAATTCTCGTCTACTCAAAAAATTTTGCACTTGCTATGTAGACAAAAATGGAAAAAATATTATTCTGATATGTAAATATCAGAGGTATATATGCAGGAGGGGTGATTCAATGAATTGAGTTATATGGAGGAAAAACAGATCTGATAGAGCACTAATTTCAACTGGATTGCCACCCCACTGAACAAATTTCTAGCCAAATGAGTTGAAAAGTTGTGATCGAAGGGCTTTTTCGAAGCTGTCGTAAGTAAACCAGCTTATAGGTTAACCTATGGTTGAATTAGTAAGAATTTCCATTCCTCGAACTAACTCAGCACATGAATAAAATCAGTTAAATGCTGTAAGCAACCAACTATGAGGCACAATACACGTTATATATACTGGAGGTTTGGGAGAAATCAGAAATATATGATATGGAGACAAAATAAATTATAACAGCGTATTGGGATATGAAAATAACATGGAGACAAGAGGTGGTATGATACCTTTGTGGAGGCTTTGATATCGGTGAGGGTATTACATATAACATGTATGGAAGATAGAGAGTATACCTCCTAGTAATGGTCAATGAATACCAAACGCAGTATTATAGTCAATGCAATAGACATCGATATGAGTTTTATAACTGGAGGGAGTAATGCAATGAAGCGAAAGGTAGAGTTATATAACTGTGTGAGGATGGTATAACCAATAAGTGGGAGGTGTGAAACACAATCACAAGGATCAACCATCTTCTACGAATATTTAATGCTCCTACACTAGTGTTATAATTGTCTCAATGTACACAGGCTAGGAGATCTCGCAACGAAACCTGCATAGGCCACCATAACGAAAAGCTTGGGAATGGTGATGGTTCAACACTCCATCTTGACACACTGCAGAGAGCCCAGAGAGCATAGAGAATATGGGAGAGAGCATAGAGAATAGAGGGACAAAATTGATACAAGGAGTTACAACACAAAAGCTAATTTTGGGAGCTGGCTCTGATACCATGTCAGGCTAGGGGATAACTCCTAAAATCAAATCATATTATTCATTCCGATTGTTCATTACTATATACAAGAGGGAGTGACTATTCAACTCATTTCCCAATGACTCTCCATTTCCTCTATTATTTATTTACACTAATTACAGTTGTTCACCCAATCCCTATGATTAGGTGTCAACAAATAATACAACAACATGCATTCAACAAGATTCACATAAATGAAAATGAAATAGCTCATAAGCATAAGCATAAGTTAAATAACATACATTGCAAATACAACAAGAATAGTCCTACTATATTAACGACATATGCATGATATATTGTTGGCTCTAATTTTATTATAAGTGAGTGTTCCATTCATACATACACCATTGACAGACCACTAACCCCAATAGTGGAACATTAAAGTCAAGAAAACCTACTGCTCCAAATAAGTATACTTCCTCTATGCTATAGAGAAGCCAAGGCTCTTCACAATACTCCCAAGATCCTTCTAAGCCTAAGCCTAGCCAAAATCTTGGCTCCCAAAAACCCTTTCCATGAGTTATGAGGTTCCATTTATAATAAGAGAGGGTGACTCTTCAACTCCCCTTTTTGACCTTTGGACTACCCTCATAACTCTTCAACTTCTTTACAAAATTACTCATTACATTACATCATGACTCTTCGTATTCCAATATTGACACTTGGAACTTAACTTACAACATAATAACAAATAATATTACAATTTACACTCATACCCATATAAGATAAAATAGGGTAGAGACAACCTGGCAGCCTAATAAGACAAAACACTATGATTCTTGAGTTTGGGAACACTCTAGCTCGACAAATTCTACTCGATGCTTCTTGGCCATGTATCGATGCCAAACTTGGTATCATGCGATGAAATCCACAAACTGCATGATAGTTTCAACCTGGAAGCGAACTCTAGCCTCCATAGCATCTGGGTAAAATGATTTGGAACTAGTCTTAACTTCTTTCTCAATTAGGAAAAACATGGCTATGATCTGGACAGGACTACTAATGTAATTCTGCATGTTCTATCTGCTAAGCTCCAAATCCTCCTTGATGAAAATTTGTCTCAGCTGCTCCAAGCACTCTCTGATCTCCATCCTGACTTGGTGTTTGTGTTTAGCTTCAGTGAGAAAGCCAACTGATGGGATCCTATGTTATTTCACCAAGAAATCCAAACTGTTTCATAACTGTACATATGAGGCCTGAATACTACCAATGAAAGAGGCAAGTGTTGGCCCTCAATTTTGGTCATTTTTTCCTGTCCTAAATCCATCTATTTAGCACCATATTCCATCTCATTTCATTTATATATGCCTCATTTTAGTCCTATTTTTCATATTCAAGTAACTAAATTAAGTTTTTCAATTTTTGGAATTTTTTGTAAAAATTCGGTTTTAAGAGTAAATTTGGACTGCATTAAAAATTCCCATGATAGCTCCATTAAAGTCATATGTGTAGGACACTTGGGTGAGATCTGAGAATATATTTGGAAATCTTGGGAACCACATATGAAGGAGCACCTATTGGTTCGGTCAAACTGAGCAAACACAGGACTGGTCAACGCTAGTCAAACTTGACCTGTCATTTAGGATCTCTAGTAAAAAGGGGCAGATTTCTTATTTTGTGGGATTTTCCTAATTTTGTGAACTAGACTTGATGAGTTCGACCTGTATGGATGGATTAGGATTGATAATGCTATTAGAGCAATTATAGAAAAGTTTGTTTACAATTTTCCTATTTAAACACAATTTATGGACCATTCAAAGTGTGTAATTTTGTTGAGATTATTGGAGACTTTGGAGATAATTGAAGAATCATTTCTACTGTTCTATTTGTTGTTCATGCTATGACTGTTTTATTAAGTTAGCTTATAGCTAAAGAGTTCTGCATGTTTACAAGGCAAGGTTGGAGGGCCCCCATACCAAGCTAAATACACTTTGGTTGAATTTTGTATAAGTTAACATAGTTTTGATTTAATATTTCTTGTTTCAGTTTTATGATTCAGTTACTTAGATGTGTTATGATTTCTGGAAAATTTTGGTTTAGGATAGAATTTTCATATGAAAGGAAAGCCAAGGATTTAAGTTAAATTCACTTTCTATTAAATTATGAATCACAACTAAAAATCATCCTTTTGTATTTCTTGAATTGTTTCTTGAATTCTAGTTTTTAATTTGATGCAATGGTAATGTTGTTGGAGTAGAACTGTGGGGAAGGAAAACCAGGACCTCCTAAGTTAGGAGCCTCTTCTCTTTCTTTCTACACATCACAAACTTTTGCTCTTTATTTTCTCTTCTCGGGGACAGTATTGTGAAGAAGGATAACTAGGACCTCCTAAGTTAAGAGCCTCTTCCTTTGCTTGCTACATCTTGAATCAAAGAGTTTTTTTTAGTTTCTTTAAATTTAGAACTTATTTTTAATATGCATTTCCTTTAACCTTTGATCCTTGACTTCTTAAATTGACTTTACTTGAAATCCATATACTTTGGACGTGCTTCCAAGTCTATGAACCCAGATTGACAAGTAAAACACCTGCTCTAGTTTACTTAGTAAATTGACCTGACAACAAGTTTCCTGTTGCTCTGAATCAACATTTGAACATTCTCTTTCTCCATCTCTTCCCGTGGCTTGATTTTCTTGCCCAAGTTAAGTGGTTCCCCTTTGTATCGCATCGTCCATTCATGCACAATGGCAATGACAGCTTGTGCATTCCTTTTGACAAAGTATCTACTATGTTGTTGTAAACCATGCAAGTGAAAAAATGTCTTATGTATGGTTATGAGCTCCTCAAAGAGGTCCCACATGGTCTCTCCAAGTTTCAATACTTCACCAAGTATCACTACTCTCATTTCCTCTAAGTAGACATTTGCGAAGAGTGCATTTTGCGTTGCTCTGCAAAGTTGTTCTATCTCTTTCTGGGTAGCCTATAATTTATGTGAAAAATTCTTATTCTTTGTTGTCAAATACAAAGTGTTTGATCTTGCAGCACCTACCAAGGCCAAGTTGGTTCTGGCAATGGCATTTGGATTCTATTGGTGTCTGTGAATTTCACCCTTTCTCTAATGAATGTAGGTGATGCATGATCATTGGAAAAATCCTTTCTCTTCACTTGTACAATCCTATTCTGGAGTTCATCATATGAGAAATTGTACACAGCCATTACCAAATGATCATCAAGAGGAACTATGTCCCTTTCCTCACTCAGGGCTAACTCTATGGCTAGAGGTGGTGGAGACTGAACGATGACTTGTGGTGCACTAAGCACCAAATCAATATCTTCATCTTGCAGCTCTGGTCCCAGCTCCATGTACACAACTTCAATCAAATCTTTGATCAGTTGAGCAAGCTCTCGATTTTTCATCTGTTCGCTCTCTCCCTCTACTAATGGTTGGTTTTCTTCTCTGTTCAACCTATATTGGTGTTGTTTCTTCTGTTATGGTGCCTTGCCTTTATTCTGGTTCCTAGCTCTGCTTCTCTTCTTGTTCCTTCCTCCTCATCTCCTATTCTTCCATCAATTATTGTTTTGTCTTATGCGTACTCAGTTCTGCTTTCTGCAAGCTCTATTCTCTCTCTTCCTCTGCTCTGCTTTCTGTATCTTTTGTTTCCTCTTTGGTTCCACTCCCAAAGCTTCTTGCATAAGGATTGAATCCGCTTTCACTCTGCAACTTTGTTCTCCTATTTTTTCAACAACCTTTCTCTTTCCCTTATCTTGTATGCAATTGCTACCTTCTACTACTACTGCTGGAATTGTTGCCATGTTAGTGTTGACTCCTTTTCTATAAAAAAAGTGTCTGCATATATTGACAAGTTAACTGGTGCTTGCTTAAGTGCTTCCCTAGTACTTCTTTCAATGGTCTCTTTTGAAGCATCCCTCTTTGGTGCCATAGTAACAGTGACTTATGGAGAGAGGTGCTGAACAACTGTGGTACCTATGGGATAGAAGAGACACTCATGGTAAGAAAATATTACTCTTAAGAAAATATACTTACAAGTTATGATCAAGAATAAAAACAAGCATTTCATGGGAAGGATTGCACAATTTTTACTAGCAAGAGGGACTGGATTCCTGTGGGAACTGCACAGTCCAAGCAACCAAGGATGGAGCTTGTGTCTTAAGACTAGGCAATGCCTAGTTTAGCCTAGGCAATGGGCTAGGAGAAACCGCATATTGCACAGTCTTGGTGGCCGAGGAAGCAGGCTGAGCCTTGGAACTACGTAATGCATAGTTGGGGAAACTTATACTACACACTATGCAGGTCTAGAGGCCAATCTCTTGGCTTGAGCCTTAGGATTGTGTAGTTCCCAGCTGGGAAAAGTAAAAAATGGCCAAGAAATGTGCAAATATACCCAAGGGAAGTGTGGAAAGTGAGAATATCTAAGAGACAATGAGATCTTTAGTGTAGATCTGACTAAGTATGAATGAATCATAATAGGTCAAGTGCAGAAATTGAATAAATGTAAAGAAAATCAAATTGGTGAGGAGAGTCGTCGCAATAGTGCCCATCGAGGAAAAAACAAAGAAACTGATGCGACACTTGTGAAAGGAAAATGACAACTTATAGCAATTATTCTACAAGTTAAAATAAGTTGAAATTCCAATAATCATGAAGAGAAATAAGTGAAATAACACTCACACAAGAGAAACGACAAAAAAAGACAGAAAAAGCAACAAAAGATGGCAAAAGTGAAACTCACCTGGAAGAGCTATGACGACCCCACCAAAGGTTCCTTTATCTTATCAGCAATGCTATAGCTCCAATATCCTATGTGAAAATGATCTCTAGAGGCATCGATTAACTAGATTTCAGCAAATGAGGGTTCATGACATGTATGCCTAAAATCAAGGAAAAACGACACTTAGCGGAAACTTCTAAAAATAACATTGTGCCACCTTTGAGAAACTAATAATAGATCCCTACTTCTGAGGGGAGTTTTTTTCCCTTTAATTTTCTTTCTTTTCCAGCTAAACTTTCCATGCATGCTACAACGAAATATTGTGCAATTCTAGGGAACTGGGCAACTTTCTAGTTTAATGCACTGCGTAGTTTCTAAGCTCAGTGAGTGATCACATAGTTTCTGAGATCAGTGAGGGATTACATAGTTTCTAAGATCAGTGAGGGATTGCACAGTTTTTGGGCTCAATGTTGGGCTGCCTTCCATGACTATGCCATTTTTTATCTCAAGACTGACTTCCAGTCTAGACTACACAATTCCAATCATCAAGGTTGTCTTCCTTCAAGGATTGCACAATTTCTAGAGGAAAGCCTAGAACTACTATGTGACCAAGTCAGGAGGTTAGCTTGTGACTTAGAAAGGTAAGCTACACATAAAAACGATCAAATTACACAAGCACAAATGAAAAAGACAAGGTTACTTGGGAGCGGGAGTGAAAATGGGGAGCAGGAGTAGGAGTGGGAGCGGGAGCAACATTTTCAGAAGTTCCTGGTTCGAGAGCGAATCAAGGAGTGAATTTATACATATACATATACATATACATATACATATACATATACATATACATATACATATACATATACATATACATATATATATATATATATATATATATATATATATATATATATATATATATATATATATATATATATATATATATATATAATATATATATACATACACATACATATTTATATTTTTATGCATATATGTCAACAAAAGCATGTAGAATGATGAATTAGATATAAAAAGCATAAAAACATAGATTGAACCACATAACATCAATCATCCAGAAGTTATAATCTTTATCAACCACATCCACAAGTTAGTAACATACAACATATTGAGTCTCATGATTCATCAATCTTAAAGTTTCAATCTTTCAAAATTCAATATATAGCATTTATCATCATTTATCACCAAAGTTGTACTTGTAGGCTAAGTGTAACCATTACAACAAAGAATATCTAACATGAAATGAAATGTTATAAAGTGAAATGAAATGAAACAACTTTCAACTTTCACAAAGCATCATATTCATAATTCATTACCAATGAGTTATAATTGCCAACTTAAAACTTCAAATTTAAATTGTCATATATTTTTTACAAAAAATATCATAATAAATATGAAAGAGTCAGTGGTTATAAAAACTATTAGAAACTAGAAAAGACAAGTAAATCTATTATCCACTTCTTCCTCTTGTCACCACGAGAAAGGTATAATTTATGAGTAGGTCATGGTGGTCTTCTAGGAGTCTCCTCCTGGATAGTCACACAACCAGAACTATAAGGCACATGCCCTCCACGTGAGGATGTAGATGGAGGCGGCGACATCAAAGGAACAATAGTTGGAACTCGAGCACTAGCACTACTACTGGATGGTGGGGGTGGCATGGTTATTGTTGCTTCATCGTCATTTCTCAAACGTTTTGCTTCTAATTCTTCTAGATGTATAGTGTCATCCTCCAAATCATTGTCCTCTGGGTTGTTTTCCCAAATTTGATATGTTGGATCCTCATAAGCCCGATCACAATAATGAATCAACAACCTCAAGTTATAGTGCACATAAACCAATCTTTCTGATTAGTTTTCATTGAATCTGTTTCTTCTCACATTATGGGTGAAGTTGTAGGTGCTCCAATGTAACAACCCTCGTGAAAATTCCATGTAAAAATATATAAGACCACGGTTGAGGGGACATGTATTCGAAGATGAATGTTGGGCAAGACATCCTAGTGGGGGTTTTCATTTGGTTTATTATATTGGCTAAGGAAATTTGCAAAGGAAATGGCTAAGGGTTTGAAAATCCAAAATGGTAATAATTGGAATATTATTTATGAAAATAAAGGAAATTAGGAGAAAAGGAAGGTGAAAGGTCACAGGTTGCATGTGAGGAGGAAAATGAAGGAAAATAATGGAAAATGAATAAAATAGGGCCTAATTAATAAAAATGCTTATGAGGATTAGTGGCTAAGGCTTGGTCAGTGTAAACTTGCTCAATTTAGTTTTGGAGCTCTCTCTCTATTCTCTCTCTCACACACCCTTGGACACTTATATTTTTATTGGAGCACTCTTGGAGGAGTGTGGCATACTTGGAGTTTTGGATAAAAAAGGCAAAGGAAGAGAAGGAAAGTGTAAGAGGACATTGGGATCAGTAGCTACAACGAGTTTTATCTGTAGGTATCGAGTTGCATGTATGTTTTCCTCAATACTTTTGGCATGCATGGCACATGCATGTGGTTTCTTAGTTATGATCTTTCATTAGAAGGGAGGATTACCTGGATTGACAATGGATTTTCCTAGCCTTTCCATTTCCTAGATAACCATGGTGTTGTGGGTTTATTTCTTTGTTTTCTTGGTTGGCTCTCATGTTTCCTTTATCTTGGGCTGAGTTATTAGTTACTAGAAGCCCTATAACAACTTGTGTTGAGTTACTAGTCCTGGAACCCTTAATTAAACAAACGCTCTAGAAGACCTTGGTGGGTTGAGTTACCAGTCTTGGAATCCCTAGTTGAACAAACACTTAGGAATCCCGACAACACATGTGGGTTGAGTTACTGGTCCTGAAAGCCTTGGTTGGAACAAATGCTCTATAACACTGGAAGGCTTGGGTAGAGACCAATCTGGTGATGGTTTTGTGATGTCCGATAGTGAGGTGGAAGCATTGTTTGATGGGTTGAGGTGGTTTGGCCTCTGGAAGCCATGGATATTTTTTATTGAAGTGTTTTATGAGATCCCACATTCATGCTTGGAATACTATATGGGGTGAATGGCTTAAGAGAGATTTGGCTCAATCATTCTACGATTAGGTGGAATGTGGAAGTCTCATCCCCAGTGTGAGTGTCAATCAGTTTTTGCTACCACAAATGATCAAATTTCTCTTTTAGAATGTCCATTAGGGTTTACGATCAAGTTTTTATCATTTCACTAGATCTTCCATTCAAAAACTTTGGTCACTAGTTAGTGAGTCTAGGTTGTCAATTATTCCTTTACAAATTTTCATGTTTTGGTCACTATCATTATACATTTGGATGTGCCATCTCTAAAAATATTTATGGTCATCTCATTCTCATTATCTTGATCTTTATCCAGCTCAAAATCATCCATTAGGTCACTAGGGTTTCAATCATTGAATTTCTCATTCCATCCATAAATTGGCATGTAAAGGAATAGTGATACAAAATGGTTCAAAAAGGTTTTATTTCAAAAGAATATTTTGTAACAAGTTTTAAATAATATCAAGCTGTATTCAAAGGTTTCAAAGCTACATGATTTCCAAAGTAAAAGTTAAAAAGGCATAGTGTGGGCCTCCCCATCACTATGAAAAGAAATTAACTCCACAAGTTATAAATGACCGTCATTGTATATTTCTCTCATTCATTTCATGGCTAAAAGAAGGTCTCCCTCATCATCAGTCACTACCTCACCATTTATAGGGCCAAATACATTCCAAAAATCAATTTTTAGCTCTCTCACTATGTTTTTTAGCCATTTCGCTATGCTTTCACTAGGCACGTTGTGCTTTCCCCTACACGCTGTGCTTTTCTCTGTGAAGGCTACATTTTCTCCAGGGGTCATCATGTGAGTTGCCAAGGGTTTTCAAAGGCCAAATCAAGTCTCCAACAAGGTCAATAAGGTAATTTGAAGGTCCAACACCCTTGGCATTAGTCTATTTCATAATTTTATGATATAAACCTCCTATTTTCCCCCATGCTACATTTTTGTGGGACGATCATTATTTTTAGTTTGAAAACCATAAAACCATGTTCCTATCATACACCACCCTCATTTAAAACTTATACATGCTCCTAAATCCCTCAAACCTCTTCAATTTCATTCCCTATAACCTATACCTAAATTCTACCTCTGTGTTGCATTTCTGGAAGCTTACAACCTTGTGCCTATGTATAATTTTTATAGACCGTCTCCCTCACTCATTCCACTCATTATCACTCCCTCACATCCTTCCCTACCTCCTTAATTTATTTCACACCCAATTCCACTCCCCAACCCCATCATCTTACTCCCTTTTTCCCTTCCCCTGTTTTACTTCTTAAGGTTTGCATTCATAGTTTGCTATGGAGGAGGAGAAGAAAACTTATAACAATGGTGGAAAGGTGTCAAGATATGAACCTCTGAGTACTCAGGAGCTGATTTCTTCACCACTTTCCAAACATTGTTTTCAGCATGTAGGGTGTCTTGAGTTTTATGAATCGGTACAAAAGGTTAAATACCATGCTAAATTGACCAGCTTGTTTGTCACAAACCTCAAAAAGGATAAAGTCACAATTGCAGGTGTCATATTCTCTATCTCAACTGATATCATAGCAAAAGCTACTGGGATACCCAACATTGGTGAAAAGTGGTTCAAGACTCAAGAATTGGATGCTCAGCTATATCAACCCTACATCAAAGCTCCATACAAAGACAACATCAAGAAAATATTTCCTTTTTTTCCAACTCCTTGACAGGTTTGCACCTTTGATGAATATCATAATGAAATATTTCACTTGTGAAGGGAGATTCTCTATAATCTATGGCTATCACATAAGATTGCTTATGCATTTCACTATGGTAAAACTGCTCAACATACCCTACTATATTTACAAGAGCATAGAAAATATGACATACAAAGTGCAGCATAGGAATAGTGAGCTACAACAAAATAGCCTCTTTCATCACTTCCTCATCAAGATTATTGTCCTTCATCATCTTAAGCAGCTAAACATCGTCTGGGAGACATTCATTGGAGAAGAGGTCCTTTTGGCTTATTCCAACCAGCCTACTAGACCTACTTTACCATTAGCACCCCCTACTCAAACAGAAATTGGCTCATCAAGTAGGTTTGCAATGAAAAAGAAGAAAGGTGGGGATAAAGTGGGTAAAATTTATCATAGAGGAAACAAGCTTGTGTTTTCTTCACAGGTTGTGGAAGGGGCCAAGCCTTCTACATCAGCACAATAGGGATCACATTTGCATCATGAGACACCTTTCCAAGATGATGACTCTTTTCATCTTGAGGTTGATGAGACTACTTTAAAGACCAATGAGGAGCCTAGGATAGTTAAGAAGTCTATGTTGAACAAAAGAAATGAACTCAAAAGCTTGCAAGACAAATTGACAAAGGCAAATGCTTTGATAACATGCTTGTATTAGGAAAACATGCAGCTGAAGGTTGATAGAATGCTTCAAGAGAAACACATCATGTAATTTCAAAAGGAGACTAAAGGTAAATCAATGATAGAGGGAGAGGATCTAATGGAACATCAAGGGCAAGTAGCAAAACAAAAACCAAAGACAAAAGGCCTTAAGAAGTCACTTCATCAATAAAGGAAGAAGATCATGGTGAATGAGTTTATTGACAGCGAAATCAATGAAGACAAGGAATATTGGATGGGACAAGTCAATGATCATTTAGAGAATCTTCTAAATAAGGAAAACAAGGACAATAGGCTTCAAAAACACATGGCTTCCCATTACTACACAAGAAATCAAATTTTAAAAGTCAAAGTCAAGCAAATGAAGGAAAAACTAAACGAAGCCCTAATCAAACAAAGAGGGAAAGAAAAATTATATTTGCTTTCTGATGCATCCCTTATAGCATAGCATATCACTTGGTGGCCTACATGTCAATTTTGAAGAATTTTGGAAGAAATTTTGTTTTTTGAGAATTTTTGCAAGTTTTGGCACAGTCAACTTACAAAAAGTGTAGCGTGGGCCACACTACATTTTTTTTGGAGAGCTCCAATGGGAAAAAAATTTATATGGTTGGACAGAATTAGACTTATACATCAGCTTTGGACACTTTTATACTTCAATCATTAGCATTTATAGGGAGAAGATGTCCAAAAACCACCCAAAAAACACATTTTTGCCATGTTTTTGGAGGCCACACTATGCTTTTTGACCAGTCTTGGGAGAATTGATTTTTGAGGAGATATACTTGGTCTTTTTTAATTCTTGAGAACTCCATTGTGTAGCAGACAAAAATTTCTTTCAAATGAGCTATCATGAGCTCAATTTGGAGTTCATGAAGGCATCCACAAATGTCCTGCAGGTTCATGCTACGCTTTTTGCAGCGCACGTTGTGCTTTTCACAGAATTCGTTGCACTTTTTCCAGGGGGCTAGTTTCTTCAACAATTCGACCTAGTTTGATTTTTTTTTCACTTATGTAAATGATGTAATTAAGTAATATTACTGTAAATATGATGTAATATTGGGTGGTTAGTCTTTGTAAGTTGTTTTGATGTAAATTTGGCCTCATTTATGAGAGAGGTTGGAGTCAAAGATTGTAGAAGTTGTTTTTAACTTCCCTAGACATTAGTGTTTGGTTAGAACACCTCATGGAACAGTTCCTAGAGTCATGGATTCAGCCCCTAAGAGTGTGGAGATGTTGTTTTGTTCTTTATGTATCAGTTTCTCAGTCATAGAACATGTTGGACATGGGAGAAGAGAACTATTGTAACTTGTACTTAGACATTTTCTGGAAATGAAAGGATACAATTTGCAACTATTATCTAGGAATTCATGTGCAGTAAGTTTGTGATGTTGTTTTTCTCTGTTATAGATTTACATGAAAGATATTCATCTTGTATTTCCATTCATAAAATCTTCAATGGTTTTCCTTACAGTTTATAAACAAAATTCTTTACATTAAGCTTTGTTTTGATGGAAAAATAATTATGTGTTACTTTCTTTCTTGCTTAATGAATTCATGTTTCATGCTCATTAAGACCCTTTGTTTCTTATAAACACTATACTACACTAACAAATAATAAATCCATCACAGAATTTTTGCTACCTTGCTCCTCCATATCTTTGTTGTTGTAACCCTTTGATCCTTCGACCTAGCTACCTGGTTTTTCTCCCTTATCCAGCATCAAAACCCTAAAAACTTTCAAACCCTAACATAGCCTAGTATACCTAACCTAAAATATATTCCTTTTCCTGTCAAATCATTGGTTGTGATCATAGAGAGAGCCCTCTCTAGTTTGGTAGGGCTAGCTACTGAACTGAAATCTTGGTTTGTGGTTACCTCCATTGATCTCCTCTCATCCTGGGACATTGTGGAGGATAACACCCAGTTTGGATTTGACATCATCAATATGAGATTATTTATCCTTGTATTTCTATGAGTATTATAATGGTTTATATGTGGATCATATGGACGTGATTTCATTGGTATTTATGTTTCTATTATGTTGGTTATATATATGTTTTATTACAGTAGCTATGTGTGGCTCTCATCATGTTTTTACTTGTAAATGAATGAAAAATGTATCTATGACCTAATGGATGAAATGGAAGTCAATGTGTTGAGGCATCGATGTCTCTTAGCGATTCTCAGCTAAGTATGAGACCCCTATGCTCAGATATGTTATTTACACCTACATATTACATATTCGTGATATGTTTGATGAAATGTCTGTCATGGCTACTAGGGGTCCAATCAAGGTCTTATTCAAGTAATTTCTTTTGCACTATCATTTCCATGTTATCTTAATGTTCTGAAGATGTCATTCTATTATGGGTAATGACCTACGCTCTAGGCCTGAAAAAGTGGCTCAAATCGCGAGGACATTGGCGCAACACTGTGCAAAAAAATCCCTGGACAATGGCTTGTAGGCCTGTGAGAGCATCCAGAGGTCCATGGATGCTAGCATGCCCATAGCATGAGAGCATCCAGAGGTCAAGTGGTCGAAAAGCTTAGTGGGACCCAGGGACTGGTTGGAAAAAAGGTTGGATTGGTTCCTTAGGGTCCTAATGTCAATGTTGATTGTCTGTATGGCCTGTTTTTGTCAGTTCAACTTCTTTAACGTGACTTAGGAGGTCGAATCATATCATAGTGGCCTATCATTACATGTTTACTTGAGTTGTCTAATTGCTTAGGTAGATGTGGGAGGAGGGTGTTACAAAGAGGATGATTCAGCCCTCAGATTGGATGGGTTACATGTTGGTCATGTATTCATGTTGGTTGCATATGTGTTTCTTGAGTTGTAAGACCATGTGCTTGTTGCATTTTCATGGTGTTGATCATGGTTGTAGTGATGTCAGTGTTGTTGTGGATTGTGTCATCACGAGTGTATGGTTGTATATGCATTTGTTATGCATGTCAGTGTCTATATGTTGATATGCATGCATTTTCATGGTGAAGGTTATTGTGCATGAGGTCATTATATGCAATTATGTCATCATGATGCTATTGGTATATTATGATGCTAGTGTGTTGGATGAGATAGAGCAGGAGATGTAGATCATCAACGTGAAGTTGTAGCATTGGACTCGCGGTAAGAGCTTGTTGTCATACAAGTTTTTATGTTGGGCATGCAAGTATGTAAGTTAAGGATTGTTATATGAATTATGGTTATGTGTATGCCTTTCATTCTATTGATGTTATGGTTACATACATGATAGATGCTAGCTGATTAGTGTATTCGTATGCACATGTGTTAGATAGTCACCAATGTTAGTGCCCTGTGGTTGTATGCATTGCTAGTGTCTTTTTATGTTAGATAACTTGATGATTAGGTTAGATGTCATTGATGAACATGATATATAACTTGTTGTTGTTATATGCTATTAACTTGATGATTAGGGTTATTACATTAAGATATCGATGTTAAAGTATTGTGTTAACTTGGATTGGTCTATGCAAACGATTAGGGTTATGAAATTCAAGTATGAGTTAATATGATGTGATATTATGTCATACTAATCTAGATTGACTGAGAAAATGTGATTATTATGTATGAATGATAATTGTTTATAAGTTTATGATGTGAACATGTTATCTAGTGACTATTATGGATATCATGACCTTATTTATGTTTTAGTTGATATGTTATAGAGCTATATCATGCTAATATGGATTGATTGTGCAAACAAGATAACCTTCGCTGAGATACATTAAGGTATGAGTTTTCTTATGTCATATATTTGGTTTTTGAATGATTGGTGTCTGTTATGTCATATAGTTGATTTATTTAACATGGTATGTTTGCAAGTTGATTGAATGTTTGCTAAATTGCATAATATGGGTATGTGTTCAAATTATCTTGTTTTAAGATGATTGTACTACCACATATGTGTTGAGACAGTTGATATGTACTTGAGTGTAGTAGGTGACAATTGTATCATTATGTCTAATGACTATGAGTTGACTATGAATTATGACATGATTGCTAGTCTTGGTAAAGGTTGATTTCAAATTGATAGATATGATTGTCTTGATATTTGGAACATGTGTTTGACATGTGTAAACAATGCATGAAACATGCTTGGTAAAAACATGACAAGGTAATACTTGATATGTTTATATAACTAATAGTTGGGTGATGTGACAATGCATAGTAACACTCAATTGGAGCAAGGAAAAGGTCAAAGAAAGGAATTGGGAAATAATTCTTTTGGCTATGTTTAGAAACCATAATTCCAAATGAATGAGTGCTTTTCATACTGAAAGTCTTCTTAACCTTGATTTTTTCTAACATTATGTGGATATGTGCCAGATTCATGAACTTGTATTTGATAGGTATATTAGATAGATAGTCTTTAGTTACAGGTGGATATATCAAGGAATTAGAGTCCCTTGAGAGATGGCATGAATGTGTTCTGTTAAAAGGAAGCATGCTTGGCACAACAAGATCAGGTAATTTTGTATTGTTATGTTTACTTATGCACTACCAATTATGTGTTTATGGTAGTATGATGCAAGGAGTTGCATGGACGGAGAGACTACCATGAAATTCTGAAGAAGACTTAGGTTGAGCTTTCCTTCGGAAGCACTGAGAACCATGGGGATTGAGTCATGGTGTCTGTTATTAGTCTTGTGCTTTTGGTCTTTTGTGATTTGTTGCATTTGTTTTCAACTTTTTTATGTCTAGTGCAAGGCCTTTCCACTTTGTTTGCGGTGTCGTATTTTTATTGGTTTTCATGGTTTTCTTCTTGTTTATTTCTTGTGCTTGTGTTTTAAGTTTTGAGTCTTGGGAATTGGTTGGGAAAGAGGAAATTTAGTGGAGCTCAGAGAGAGATGAATGAAATCCAGTAGGTAATGTAAGACTCAGATGAAGTTGATGCATGTATAAAGGAAGTTGAAGGCAAGAGTACGAAATCCAATTGTACTGGTTGGGTCCATTTGTGTGAATAGACGATGATGGGAAAGTCATGGGAAAGGTAATCAAGAAAGGTAAGGTGAATGGATTTGAGGCATCATATGCCTTAGCTATGTTAGGAATTATTATTCTTGATGTTGCATGCATAAAGGGAGTTCTCTTAACCATGACCTCATGATATCTAGTAATTACGTCATGTCATGATTATGTTTATGTCTATATGTGCATACACGTATGTATGTATGTATGTCATGTCTGATAGGGTCATCATGGATCATGATTATTTTATGCCAATGTTTATATGTATGTATGTCTATGTATGCATATCGTTGTTTGAAACAATCATGATTGTTAATGTTTATGTATATGTATATATGTATCCATGTATCTATGTCACTATCCGACAGGGTCATCAGGGATCATTCTTGTTGAAGAATGATTGTTTATGTAGGTGAATGGCTTGAAGAGGTTTTAGGTCTTATGAGGAATCAATTGGGAGGAGTAGTCCTAGCAAATCTATGAGGTCAGTATCATGTGGTTATGAGCTGATATTATGTGATTATATTATGTTTAAGTTATAAATGGTCTATATCGAGGGATGCATTTGTGAAATGAAAGTAGTGTGGTCTATGACATGTTGGGACAAGCATGGATAAGACACTGGAAGCAAGGTTTCTTGGTAGAGACAGTGTTCTTTTGGATGTGAGGTACTATTGCTGTGCATATGTTGTATATGTTGTAAATGTTTCATCTGTGATGTTGTGTGCATGCGATGTTGTGTATATATAGTGTGTGTACATGTTGTTTATGCAATGATTATGTACAAGGTGGTACAGATAGTGTTGTGTGAATGTTGCATATGTAATTATGGGTATAGAAGGTGCTATATACATGTTGGATATGCGGTGTTGTGTACATATTGTACTATGCGCATGATGGATATGCAGTGTTGTGTGCATATGGTGTTGTGCGCATGTTGGATATGCAATGTTGTGAACATAGGGTGTTATGCACATGTTGTATATGTAGTGCTATGTACATGTGGTGTTGCATGCATGTTGTACATATGGTGCTATGTAGATATGGTGTTGTGTGTAGGTTTATAGAAATGGTGTTGTGTACATGTTGTAAAAGTGGCGCTGTGTGTGGGTGGTGTTGTATACATGTCGTGCATGTGATGATGTGTACATGTGGTGTCGAGTACATGTCGTGCATGTGGTATTATGTACACATTATATAGATGGTGCAATGTACATGTGGCATTGTGTACACATTGTGCAGGTGGTTTCGTGTACATGTGATGTTGTGTACATGTTGTAAAGGTGCTGTGGTGTACTAGTAGTATAGTGTACATGTTGTACATGTGGTATTATGTGAGTATCATACATGTTGTGTTGTGTACATGTGGTACTATGTATTTGCATTATGTAGTTGTGGTATTGTGACATGTGTACTCATTATGTTGTACTCATTATGTGTACTCTGTGTAGTACATGTGTTGTGTTGTACATCGAGTATAGATGTATTATGTTTGGTTGTATGCCAGGTGTAGGTATAACATGTATTGTGTGGCATTGTACATTAGGTATAAATGTATGTATTGTGTTGTACATTGGGTGTAGGTGCATGTATTGTGTTGTTTTATACACTGGGTGTAGTTATATGTGTTGTGTGTCTGGTGTAGATGCATTTATTGCATGGTGTTGCATGTCATGTGTGGTTGTATGTGTGTGATGCACACTATGTGTATGTGCACATGGTTGAGGACAGGGTGTTTGTCGGGTGTGGCAACCGATCCATTGTGTGTACGAAATAAGGACAAAGGTAGAAGCTAAGGATTGATTAAAGGATAAATATCAATATTGTATTTCAGTTTTATTATTCATGTGATTGATGGTTCTGGTTTATGATGATTACACGTAATCTATGATTTTGGTTTATGATGGTTACATGTGATTTATGATTTTGATCTATGATGGTTTTGTTTTGAGCTAATCTAGTGTGATATGTTTATACATGATGGTTTGGCCAAAGGTGCTAGTTTGACTTATTGTGACAAGAAGCAAACATAATTGCAAGTGTACCTCATTGATGAGCCACAAATGAGGTATGATTTGAAGTTATTTCAATTTATTTTAAATATAATGGAAGTTATGTGCCTAGTGTAGGATGCATGGAAATTCCCAATTAGGTGGTTGAATTCGACTGCAAGAATTAGTAGTGTTAGTGAAATAAATTGGAACATGCAATAGTTTTTGGTAAAGCACTTCAGGAGGAGGGCCATTGTGGAACACTAGTACCCAGTAGTGTCCATTTAATTCCATGAGCATGCTATGAACAATATGATGGCTTGAGGCAGGGATATGCCTTGGTTTTTGTATCTTCCAATGCAAGGAGGCCTTGCCAAGGGATGGATTGCTCGAGATGGGGGTGTCAGTGGAACTAGGAAGGTGTGTGACTACATAGAATGGAGTGACCGGATTGCCCAAGAGATTATGTAACAGAGACGGGAAGGACAGGGATGGATTTTTTTTAGTCATTAGCATTGCCAAATGGAATTAGATGCACATTGGGAGTGTGCCCTGGAAAAATGATTCAGTAACTATTCATTGACAGGACAAGTGGAGCAGGATTATAGCACTAGACATTGGATGCAAATTTGACTTTGGAATGGATTCTAAACTTCTTGGGAAGGAGGTGAATCCTGGTATTACTTTGAGGGTGGAGGTCTGAGCCTCTGGATTCCCTTGTTGCAGATGCAAATATTGTATCCTTTTTTTTTTTGGTTGAGAAAATGTGTATATGATATATTATTAAAAATACTATATTGAGCTAGATTTATAAAGATCCATAGGCAATATGGTTATTTGTTGGTTGAATAAAAAGTGTATAAGTATATTTGGATTGTAAATACCATAATGAGTTATGTTATAAAGCTCTAGTAAACGATATGTTTTTCATTTTTCAATAGCTAGTCAATGTAAATACTACAATGAGCTATGTTATAAAGCTCCATGGACAGTATGTTTTGTTTTCAGTAGCCTTGTTGGTTATAGGTGTCATTGAACACTGAGGATGGTGTTCTCCCAAGGGGGAGGGTTCTATAACAGCCTTGATGAAAATTCCATGTAAAAATATATAAGTCCATGGTTGATGGGACACATATTCTAAGTTGAATTTTGGGCAAGACATCCTAGTGTGGGTGCTCATTTGGTTTTTTACGGCTAAGGAAATTGGCAAAGGCAATGGCTAAGGATTTGGAAAGGAAAACTGACATTAATTGGCATATTATTAGGAAAATAAAGGAAATTAGGAGAAAAGGAAGGTGAAAGGTCACATGTTGCATGTGAGGAGGAAAATGAAGGAAAATAATGGAAAATGAAGAAAATAGGGGCCTAATTAATAAAAAGGCTTCTAAGGATCAGGGGTTAAGGCTTGGTCAATTCAGTTGTGGAGCTCCCTCTCTATTTTCTCTCTCTCATACTCTTGCAAACTTAGAGTTTTATTGGAGCACTCTTAGAGGAGTGTTGCATACTTGGAGTCTTGGAGCAAGAAGGCAAAGGAAGAGTAGGAAATCATAAGAGGACATTGAGATCAACAACTACAGTGAGGTTTTGACTACAGGTACTGAGTTGCATGTATGTTTTCCTCACTAGTTTTGGAATGCATGGCACATGCATGTGGTTTCTTGGTTATGATCTATCATTGACATGGAGGATTGCTTGGATTGATAGTGGATTTGCCTAGCCTTTCTATTTCCTGGATAGCCATGGTGTTGTGGGTTTATTTCTTTGTTTTTTTGGTTGGTTCTCATGTTCCCTTTATCTTGGGTTGAGTTATTAGTTCCTGGAAACCCTAGTTGGACAAATTCTCTAGAAGCCCTATAACAGCTTGGGTTTAGTTACTAATCCTAGAAGACTTGGTTGGAAAAACACTCTGGAAGCCTTTGGTGGGTTGAGTTACTAGTCTTGGAAGCCCTAGTTGGACAAACGCTCTAGAAGCCTAGCGGAAGCTGTGGGTTGAGTTACTAGTCTTGGAAGCCTTGGTTGGAACAAACACTCTAGAGCCCTGGAAGGCTTGGGTAGAGACAAATCTGGTGATGTTTTTGTGATGTCTGACCATGAGGTAGAATAACTATTTGATGGGTTGAGGTGGTTTAGCCTCTGGAAGCCCTGGATGGTTTTGATTGATGTGTTTTATGAGATCCAACATTCATGCTTGGAATATGGCACGAGGGTGAATGACTAAAGAGACATTTGGCTCAGCCATTCTACAGTCGAGTGGAACATGGAAGTCCCATCCTGGGATTGGATTTTGCATCATCGATATGAGGTTATTTCTCCATGTATTTCTATGAGTATTATAATGGTTATATGTGGATCATATGGTTGTGATTTCATTGGTATTTATGTTGCTATTATGCTGGTTATATATATGTTTTATGACAGTAGCTATGTGTGGCTCTCATCATGTTTTTACTTGTAAATGAATGAACAATGTATCTATGACCTAATGGATGAAATGGTAGTCAATGTGTTGAGGCATCAATGTCTCTTAGCAATTCTTAGCTAAGTATGAGACCCCTATGCTCAGATTTGTTATTTACACCTGCAGATTACATATTCGTGATATGTTTGACGAAATACTTGTCATGGCTAGTAGGGGTCCATTCAAGGTCTTATTCAAGTAATTGATTTTTCACTGTCATTTCCATGTTATCTTACTATTATGAAGATTACATTCTATTCTGGGCAGTGACCTAGGCTCTGGGCCTGAAAATGTGGCTCAAATCTTGGGAATGTCAGCATAACACAGTGAAAAAAAGTCCCTGGACGTTGGATTGTAGGCTTGTGAGAGCATCCAGAGGTCCCTGGATGTTGGCATACCCATAGCATGAGAGTGTCTAGAGGTCAAGTGGTCCAAAATCTTAGCAGGACCCACGGGTTTGTTAGCAAAAAGGTTGGATTGGTTCCTGAGGATCCTAATGATGATGTTGAATGTTTGTATGGTGTGTTTCCATTAGTTACACTTCCTTAACATGACATAGGAGGTTGAATCATATCATAGTATCCTCTCGTCGTATGTTTACCTTGGCTGGCTGGTTTCTTAGGTAGATGTGGGAGGAGGGTGTTACATCCAACACCTCTATGCAAAAGAAGTATTTACAACCTGTGAGAGAACTTTTTTTCCAATTTTGGAAAAAGTCCCATGCCACCATATGCTTCCCACCATGCGAGAGCATCAAATATGTCTCTATATTCCATTGCATGCAAAGAACAAAACAAACCATTGCAACTGAAGTATTTTCTTGATTCAAGATGCATATTAGCACACTCAACCTTTTCAGGGACCAACTTGTCTAATGCTTCCATATATCCTTTAGATACCTCTAGATCTATATGAGGTTTGATCCTAACCCCACCCCCAAGTGCAAGTTGGCCTAACCAAGATAGAGAGTAGTATTTTGGCATAAGGATGTACACCAAAACATGTAGTGGAACATTAAGTTTATTCCACCATGCACACACAAAATTGTGAATCATTATGTACAAGTTGGGATCATTTTCCTGAACAATATCTTTTATTTTATCCAACATGTTATCCATCTTCTCATACACCTACCCAATCACTAGTTTATATGTATCTGCAAAACGAATCATGCTATAAATGGGATTGCTGAATTGAAAAACTTCCCTCACATGTGACCAAAACATACCATCAAAAGTGGTCTGCTACATCTATTCAAAACCTTGCTTGTTAACTACATTTGGAGCCCTCTCCTTTAATACCTACAAGTGTTGACTTGATACCATGCTAGCCAATGACTCTCTTACCTTCAAAAGGTACCTGAAGGTGAGGTAATATCAAGCAAATCTAGTCTTCACATTCTTCAACAACTCCAATCTTGAGTGACTGTAGAAAATCCCATGGGTATTGCTATGATTTCTAATAAATTTCATCATTTTTTTCCTCTCTTGTACAAATAACCAATCCATTTGTATTGGTGGTTTTTGTTCTTAATAATATCATGCATCAAAAGGTTCATTGCGTGAACCAAACACCCAAAGCAAAATATGTTGGGGTATTTATCCTTTTCTCCCGCTACGTTAAAATTAGCAACATTATTAGTGATGACTTGGATGACATTGTATGGTCTAATACATTCAATTGTTTCAAGTAATGGTTATGCGATGTTGATGGTGGTATTGAACTTTTCTGAGTAACCATATGCTGAAAGGAAGATTGCACCATTGACAGACACAACAAGAACACTTATCAATGGCTTTCCTTTTACATTTTTCCATCCATCAGATACAATGGACACCCCATGCTCATTCCAAGAATTTGTCATTTTACTCAAAAAATGTGCTATTTTTTCTTTTTCATGATCAAGTGCAGTGATTCTAGCCTTGTCATACCCAAGGCTCTTGTATCCTTTGGGATCATCATTTATAGCATAAACTATTTCATGTCAATATGGTGAGTGAAGAACATTGAATGGTATCCCACATGCATAGGGAAACCAGTAATTCCTTAATCCACATCATTCCTACACCCTTCGTTAAGGAAATTTGATATGGTTCTACACCTTAAAGAGATGTTTGTTCTTATGCTTCCATATCCACTACCATGGGAGGATGTTGATGGAGTTCTTTGTGCATGTGATTGTGAGCTATGTTCAAAGAAACCATTTGATATTTTAAATTTGTATTTGGCTTCCTTCTCTTCCCTTATGTATTTGGCTCTTTGTGTTGCTAACACACTTACACAACCTTTGATTCCTATTTGTTTATCTCCATCCCATGGACTTTTCCCACAAAGGTTCCTTTTGGCACGGGTCTATGAACTTGTGTAAGTGTTTTTGCAATGGGGGCATGTAAATTTAGTGACTCCACCCCCTTTCCCTGCTTCAGGCATAGAAACATATTTCCACAATGGTGTTTGGTCTTATTTAGTTTTTGTGCCCTCACCATCTCCACTCTCTTCCTCCTCACCAAGGTACTCCTCTCTAGGGTTTTCATCAAATCCAATATAACCCACTTCTTCATCCTCTTCATCATGATCGACCCTCCTTCTTCTACTCTCCAACACCATAGTAACAAAAAAAGGAACCAACAATAAGGGAATGCCAAGCCATATAGACATGATGTTTGAAGTTTTGAGTCTACAAAAAAAATGGAGGAATGGGAATGGGAAAGAGAGAAGAGAACATTTTTATTTAGAAATGAACATATAAAAACAAAAAATTCTAGATTGCAGTGTAGATCTTACCTCTTTGGCCTTCAATCTCAAACTCCAATCTCCCTTGCAAGCTCCTCAAGCTCCTTCAATCTCCCTCCTCAACTCAAGATCCAAGCTCCTCTCTCATACTCTCTCCAAGCTCCAAGCTCTCCTTTTCTCTCTCCAACAAAGACAAATGATAAATAATGGGAGGGTATAGGGCCTTTTAACCTTTTTCCCCTTCCCCTTCCCTCCCTACTCTCTCTATCCACTAACCGTGCCTCCTTGTCCATCGTGCAAGTCTTTCACTGACGGGAGCGAAAAATTAGAGGGCGCAGTCAGGAGCAATCGCTCCCTCACCTCTCCCCGACCGCTCCCTCCTTTCATTTTTCACTTCCAGAGTGAACAAGAGTTATCAAGGAGCGACCACTCCCTAAACTGCTCCTTAAAAACTAGGAAGCAAATTTTTTTTTAAGGGAGTGCACTCCCAAAATTTTCTCCTACAGGGAGCGAGAGCAAATTTCAAGAGCGTGCTCCCCAGGTCGCTCCTTATCTGCTCCTGAGTAGAGAGCGATTCGAGAGCTAGTTCATGGGGGGGGGTGCTCCCCCATAACCTTGGAAAAATATTAGTCTTAGTCAAAGCGGGAATACCTGACCACAATACAAGATAAATTCTTGTGGATATGAAAGAAGGCTCCAAAATCGAAGCATAGGAAAAATTTTGGAGGGTGGTTGTAGCCGCTACAAAACAATGATACACACAAAGAAAAGAAAAACATGCCACACCAAACTAAAGTAAAATATATGCAAGCATCATGTCGTGATGTGACTTTTTCATAGTACTTCTTCATATAGAGCCAATTGCATGGATTCGAAAAGGGATTACTATCATAGTCCACTTACTCGTAGATCCCTCTTTTTGGCAAAAAATTAATGATGTAAGGATCATGTAAGAGAGGTTATAAATCTACTACTCCTAACTTGTCATGATCTTGATCATCAATGAAAACCAAGTCACCTTCCACAAAGACTCAACATTGTACCAAATTTTCATATTGGGATTTAACATGATTTTTTTGAGTCTCGTTCACCACAATAACATAATGAAATTTCTCTTCAAGGTGGGTGAAATACAAGAGACATTCTGCCTCTATAGATATGTTATTTAAGTGATCCATGTGGATATTGGTTTCCAGCCACCTAATCCACTTGGATCCCCAACATTATTTCCTATCATTTCCTATTTTTCAACACAGTTTCTTATTTTGACAATTTTATATTTTTGGCAATTTTCAAGTCCTAAAATTTCAGATCCATTTTGAGGCCCTAAAAACTGTTTTGGGAAATGGGAAAACATTAATCAAAGAATATGTTTCTCGTTGAAATTTTTTGTCCTTGGATAATCATTTCTAACAGGTTATTGTGCATGCCAAATGGAAATTGTATACCAAAGCTACAACCCTGGGAAGTTGATGTTCCAACTAACCCCATCAGTGCCCATAAGCTTTTGGTGCTTCATCTCCTAGGATTAGTTTTTTGGATGTTTATGGTTTCTCATCACTTCTCCATTATAAAAAGGCCTAATCTCATAATTGTAACATGGTTTATAAGGCACGTCGTTGTCACATCTCTTCCCATACATATGCTACCATCGCCCGAGCTAGTTTTATTTCATTTTGCATGTAAACAATTTTCAACATTTTTTATTTATTAATTGAATATTCATTTCATTGTATCTTTATGTTTATTTTTAAATCTATTTTTCATTTTATTCCTTCATAAATCCATATCAGTGGTATTAGAGTAGTCTACTCTTTCTCCATTTTTTTATGCGTGCCCCCAATGAGGTGAGGATATAAGGAGTTGGGACTCGAAATGCTTGAGCCCTTGAAAAATTGGCCTTGTCGACCCTGATGAACTCCCATGGTGGAAGAAAATAAATATGAGGGAGAAGGATATCCTATGAAATTGTTTCTCAAAGAAACCCTCGAGGGACAAAGGAACGAGATGATGGATAAATTTCCCCAAGTCCTTCAATAGATACCAATGGGTAATGCATCTTCATCCAACAAACGTTTCAAAGGTGCCACCCCCTTAAAGGTACAAGTTTATTTTGGAATTCCTATATTTGAAGGCTAGATAGACGTAGATTATCTAAATAAATGGTTAAATATGCTAAAAGGATACTTTTTGATCTATAATTGTTTTGATAGATAAAATATTAATTTTTCACTCCTTAAGGTCACCCCCCTATGTCAAGGACTGGTGGGAAAATTACTGTGAGCAAAGGGCCGAGGAGGAACCCTCACTATTTTCATTTGAACCCTCTGATAACTCTTTCTGAGATGCTATTAAAGAATAATATTACCTTATTGGGAGTGATGTACACAAGTACATAAAATGGTCCACACTACAGTAGCAAAGAGATGAGGATGTGTCGAAGTTCACAAATATATTTCATACCCTACGCACAAAGTTGGGTATCAAGGACTCTGAGCAACATCTAGTGCTTAAGTACCATGGTTTTTTGGATAGATACATCTAGGCATAAATGGATTTCCTAGACATCTCCTCGCTTGGTGCAGCATACTGATATGTTTTCAAGACCGAGAAGAAATTTAAACAGAAGAAGTGAGACTTTGGATCTGTGAATACAAAGTAGGGCAAGGGAACCTCCAAACCACAGAACAAAGGACATATCCAAGGTGGAATGAACCAGGAAAACCTATCAAATATGTAAGCAAAGAATGGGAATGGGACAATGAAAAAATAAACAAGAAAGTGGTGTGAGTTCCACAAGAGCCCGGCTCCCAAATAAATGAATACCACACAAAGTAGTCACTTGTGGTTGAGCTGAAAGTTTCATAGTCATATGCATGTTATGACTCTGATCCAGAACTTGAAAAGGGGAAACAAATCATTGATCCAGAACCGAATGCCACCTTTTTCCACCACCAATGTCAAGAAAAGTGAGCTTGAATATCTAGCAGAGGGTAAGCATCTCTTTCACTCACAGATGTGGGTAAAGGGTGCTCTACTGCAATTCATTTTTTATAGTGGGAGTTAAAAGAACCTCATCTCAGTAGAGGTCTTTAACAGTTGGGCTTGCCGAAAACATCACACCCATAGCCATGCATCATTAGATGGCTCCACCACTGGTGAGATATCCAAATCAGCCAGTAGTTCTACCTACCCTACAACATGAAGCCTTTCATGGATGAGGTATTGTGTGATGTTTCTCCCCTTGAAGTTTGTGATTTTTTATTAAGAAAACCATACCTATAGAAGTGTCATGTTGTGTATGAGTCTAGGCCTCATACTTTTATCATTACTTTGGGTAGGAAACTATACATGATACCGAAGATAGCCCCACCTACCACCATTTCATTAATCTCTGCTACACAATGCAATAAGATCATCTCCCAAACTGGGAAATCTGTTTTCTTCCTAATTAAATCTCAAAGTAAGGGGAAGATTGTGGCCACATCCACGTCCCCCAAAAAGGGCTCCCCTGTGCAACAATAACAAGTGGATAATGTCATGGAAGAGTACAAGGTCATTTTCTCCTCACCCACATGGGTACCTTTGCATTATCATATCAAGTATTCGATTGATCTAACCCCCATAGAACATCTACCTAATAGACCAATATACCACCACTCCCTTCTAGAAAACGAGGAAATTAATTGGCAGATCCAAAATTTGGTATAAAAAGGGTACATCTGACCAATTTCCTTGTAGAGAAGAAATATGGGACTTAGAGAATCTACATTAATTATCAATCATTAAAAAAAACGATAGTAAGGAATAGATAACTGATCCAATGGATTGATGACCTTTTTGACGAACTTAAGGGGGATAAGTACTTCAACAGATTGATCTGAATTCCAACTATCACCAAGTTCCAATTGAATCCACATATATGTGTAAGACTACCTTCAAGTCCAAGGAGGGTCTCTTTGAGTGGTTGGCCATGTTCTTTGGGTTGAAAAATTCCCCCGAAACTTTTATGAGGCTAATGGATGACATATTGTGCCCTTTCACGAATTCATTTGTGTTTGTATATCTAGATGATATCCTCATATTTATCAAGAGTTGACAAATAACTTGTAACATATTTGACAGGTCCTTCAAACCTTGTGGTAGCACAAGCTATGTGCCACCTTGAAGAAATTCTCCTTTGGCATGGACCAGGTCCAATATCTTGGTTACATAGTTGTTGAGCAAGGCATGCATGTGGATCTAGCTATGATCCAAGTCATTTGAGATTGGTTGCCCATGATGATCATAAGAGATATTTCCAGGTTCTTTGGCCTTGCTAATTTCTATCAGAGATTTGTGTTGGGGTTGTCTCATATCATTTGGCCCTTAAATCAAGTTACCAAGGGTGGAGAAAAATATTTTTTTTGTTTATCTAAGCCACAACAAAATGCATTCATTGAACTGAAACACCCACTTTGCTCTACACCAATCCTCACCTTGTTATACCTACAACATTCATTTGAGATTGAGACATATGCCTTCGATTATGTTCAGCAAGGGTAGCTAGTGGCCTATCATAGTGTGACACTCCCTGATACTATTCGAACGTACCCCACCTATGATAAGTAAATGTATTCTATCGCGTAAGCCTACCGGGAATAAAAACATTATAATATGGGGAAGGAGATAATCATCCACATAGATCACCAACCTCTTCAATTTATCCAGACATAGGGGAAGTTGTGAAATGATCACCATCGGAAATGGTCAACATAACACCAATAATTCCATTTGAACATTAAATACAAGAAGTGTAGCATCAATCACGTCACACACTACCTATATCGACCCATAATTATGGTGTTGAGCACAATTCCCAACCCTTGTAGAGACAAGACCTCTGGATGCTCACAACTATATGAAAATGACTCATAATTGACTACCACCTACAAGATGTTGATGGATGGAAATCTAGTTCCAAACTTCCACCTTCAGGATGGACTACTGTGTTATTTAAGACATCTTTGTGTTCCTTTAAGCAAGCATTCCAAACTGATTTGGGAGGTGCATTATAGTTGGGTCACATGACACTTTGGTGTGGATAAGACAATGGCAGTACTACAAAAGTATTTTTATTGGCCAACAATCCAACAAGATCTTGGAAAATATATTAGATCCTACATTTCTTGTGTCATCACCAAGCCAACCATTAAGAGACAAGGCTTGTACACCCCTCTTCCTACTCCTATTCGTTCTTGGGAATCCATCTCCATGGACTATATGTCTTTCCTTCCTTCTCCCAAGCATGGTAATGACAGTGTGTTTGTGGTTGTCGATAGATTTTCTAAGATGGCCATATTGGCTTCCTGCAAGAAGAATATCATAGCAGAAACCACCGGAAATTTCTTCTTTAAATAGGTGTGGGTACGTTTTTGGATCTTGTAGGCCATTATATCAAATCAATATAGTACGTTACTAAGTGCATCATGTTTAAGCTTCTATTCATTGTTGAACACCAAGCTCACCAAGCCAAATTCCTTCCACCCGCAGACTAATGGCTAGACAGAGGTCATAAACAGGATGATAGTGTGCATACTACACATTTACAAATATAAGCATCCACAAACATGGGATGAGAGTCTCCCCTATGTGCATCATAGCTACAATAGAGATCTCCATAGCTCAAATGACCACAACCCCTTTTAGGTGGGCCTGGTATTTTAACCATTGTGTCCCACTGACATTACACTACCTCTTGAAACTACATAGACACAATCTACACATGTTCAATCTCAAGTTGATAAATCCATCAGGTTTATTGAATGCATTTAGCACATTCACCAACAAGTTCATGATATCCTAGATAAATTCAATCCTAAGTACAAACAACGTCATGATCAGCATCATGTGCCATATAAGTTTCAAGTGGTGATAAGGTTTGGTTGTATTTGTAGAAGGAACACCATATTGGATCCCATCAGAAGCTTTGACCTCTCTAATATAGGCCTTATACCATCACCAAGGTTGTAAGTGACAATTCTTTCAAGTTAAGTATGCCCCCATTTCTTGGCCTACACCCAGTTTTCAATGTGGACCACCTTCAGCCATACTTTCCACCATTGTTGGACTCATCAAACATTGTTGAGTAGTTGACACCAACAAAGCTCAACCTAGATTGAATTGAACAATCCATAACTAATCATATCATGGACACATAGATTAAGAACACTCTCCAATAGAGGATCTATCAATATCGAGTTGTCAAAGTCAGACAGCTCCTGCAGCAAGGAAAATGGTCCACCAAGGACCAAGTTCAGAAGAAGTTTCCCCTTCTCATGGAGGCACTCAATGGGATTGATCTAGGAGGATATTGGTGGCAACCCAACTATTCCACTTGGACCCCCAACACTGTTTCCTATCATTTTCCTATTTTTCAGCACAACTTCCTATTTTGGCAGTTATCTATTTTTGGTAGTTTTCAGGTCTTGAACTTTCAAAGTTGCTTTGAGGCCCTAAACGACATTTTTTGGGGAAATAAGAAAACATGGGTAAAATACACCAATTTTAGTCAAATTTATTGTCCTGGATAGACCTTTCTAATGATCTATTGTGCATGCTAAACAAAGATCATATGCCAAAGTTACAACCCTAAGAAGTTGGCATTCCAACTAACCCCATCAGGGCCCATAATATTTTGGTACTTCATCTCCTAGGGTTAAGTTTTTGGATGTTTAGGGTTTCTCATTGTCTCTTCATGATAAAAAGGCCTTAGAGCCTCATTGTAACATAGTTCAAAAGGCATGTAGTTGTCAGATCTCTTCTCAAAGATAAGATATCATCGTCCAAGCTATTTTTCTTTCAATGTTCTACATGTAAACAATTTTCATCATTTGCTATCTATTAATTGAAGTTTATTTTCAGTGTATCTATGTGTTTCTGTTTAAATATGTATTTCATTTAGTTCCTTCATAAATCCAAATATTTAAGATTTCATTGTTAGTTTTAAAAAAAAATCACATTTAATTGGTAAAATGACCTCCATTTTGTAAACCAGTTGCAAAAAAGTGAATTCAGTAGAAGTTTTTAGTGAGGTTTGATATGCCCATAATGTGGAAGAGAGTTAAATACCAAATATTTTTGTGATTAGTTACCATCCATTAGATCGTTATTTTTGGGACGTGATTTATGGCCTTGACTATAAAATTAACTTAGGGATAGTAGGGTGTCAAGTGTTCATGACCAAAACCAAACTTAGTTGTTTTTTTATGTCAACATTTTGTTTCGAAAGTGCAATCCATGGTCCATCACAATCATATTAAGAATGTTAAAACATATGATGTTATGGTTAAACATGAAAAGTGTAATGGCAGTTCCATCGTTAGAGAAGGTAGGCATGGAGTCATCCCATTTAGTAAAGTATTCCATGGAAGCTATGATGTATCCATGGCCATGTCCATTGAGGTAGGCTTGGAATCCATGAAATTGATGCCCCATTTAGCAAAGGGTTCAACAAGAAATACAAGAGTAAGGATGTTCATACATGTATTCCTGGTAAATATTTGATAGATATGACAATTCTATACCACAATAATACAATATTTAAATATTTAGGGCCAAAGCTAACTAATTTGCAAGCTTTTGTAGGCGATGGAAAACTGAGACAGATGACCACCACATGCTCCAACATGCACATTATTTAAAACTTTTTTAGCCTTCTCATGGATAAGACATTGATGCAAAACAAAATCAACTTTGTAATGATAAAAGTATCATTGATAATGGCATAAGTGTATCATGACAATGTATACACCAAGGAACATCATGAGTATCTTGAGGCCTTTTCTAAGGTAATAAATGATGTGCTCTCAATGTGCCTCATCCTCTTGGACAAGAAATGTACCAATGGTCATTTCAAATGTTGTGAGATAGCGAAGAAAGTTCAAAGTATTGTCAAGAGGGCTCCACGATGGGGTAGGCATCAATACTTTCTTCAAAGCATCAAAATATATTTGTTCTTGGTCATCCCAAATGAAATGTGCACCTTTTTTCAATAAACACATAATCCTTTCATTATCTAAGTGTAATTGGAAATGAATCAACATAAAAAAGTTTCCTTCCATTGCAAACATTGAATTTGGAAATGAGGATGGAGGGGGGATTCTTGATTTACTCAACCTTTAGGGGATCAACCATGACCCCATGCTTAGATATGATGAAACCAAGCAACCTCCTAAAAACCATATAGAAAACAAACTTATGCATGTTCAGACAAATGTTATAGAAGTGGCATTGAAGAGATATTCCCTGTATATGGGAAGGATGATCCTCTTGTTGGTGTGAAAGAGTAGCAAGGTCATCAAGATATGCCTCCACTATGTGTTTGATGTCATTGAAATCATATGACATGGCCCACTAGAAAGTGACCCTGACAATTTTAAGGACAAATGGAATCTTCTTATAAGAGAACATTCCTCAAGGATAGATGAAAGTTGAATTATGTTGAACTTCTAGTTTGATTTTTATTTAGTTATAGCTGGAGAAACCATTGATGGATGATAATATTTAATTGTTGGCACACTCATCAATAATCTAATCAATGAATGTGGTTGGATGATTATCCATAGGATGTTAGATGCCCATTTCATCAAAGGGCATGACACCGAAAAATATAAACTTCGATTTTTTTCAGAGTTTGCTTGGATAGCAGCTACCTTATGGGTGTTCAATAGCCTAATCATTTTCTTAACTATTTTGGCTCCATCATATGTCTTAATTTCATGTCCAATTATCTATGGGTCAATTCTTGACGGTGAAGACCTGAATATGAAACTATCCCAATTTGTTGAGGAATGAATTTACCACAGGGATTCCCAATTTGAAATATATGAAAGATCTGACAAGTTTAACTAGGACTCCCAAACACTTCTATGTAGCAATTTATATCCCTATATATATATGATTTCAAAGGATGCCAACACAATTAAGGTTTTTGTGTGGAAGGTCACATTTGGAATTTTTGTGTTGCAAGGCACATTGGATATTTTTTGTTGCAAAACTTATGTTATAGTATAATATAAAGGAGATGTGTAATTATTTTCATGGTCGATATTGATTTGAAATTTTTGTTAATTTTAGGAATGTTCTATGTTAGAGCAATTTATTTCAATTTTCACAGTTAGCTCAATATATTTTCTAGATTAGCAATCATGTCAGCATAAAAGTAAACTGCAAATATAACATAAATATAAATCACAGAAGACAAGCCAAGACAAGAGGACACAAGATGTGGCGCTAGCCAAGGACAAACCCCAATGTGGGGAAACCCTTGATCAATTCTTCTTATATGTTCTTCAATAGTTCAGCAGAGAAAGAGAGAGAGATAGTACGTTTACAATAGAAGTCAACACTTTGACTTATCTAGATAAGAGCATAGATCATCTCCAAGAAGTTGATACATGAGATCAGTTGAAGACATGCTTCTTCAACTGATTCTCCAAGGTGACTCCTTCAGCTATCGTTGTCCTACATTTCATCATCACGCTACACCTCACCATGCTGCACCATGATGCACCCATCATCACTATGCTACATCTTATCACGCTTCATTAATCATGACTGTACCCATCACTGTACTACATTATGAGCCATTGCTGCTCCATGTTGCCATCCTAACCTATGTGTTGGTTGCACCTTGCTTGCTTGTTGTCCCTTTCTTGATTGTTGTCCCTAGCATGCTTGTTGTCCCTTGCATGCTAGCTGTAACATTGCATGCTTGGTGCATTTGCTGCTAAGTATCATACAACTGTCCCAATGTTAATTAGTTGTCCCTAACATGCTGCTCTCCTTTGGAGACAAATGCTTCGGCTATTCCTGTAGTTTCCGGTAGTTCTAGCAGTTCCAGCTGTTCCCGACAATTCCGGCAGTTCTAGCTGTTCCCAGTAGTTCCTACAGTTCCGGTAGTTCCGGTTGTTTCGACAGTTCCAACAGTTCTGGGTTTTTCGTCTTTTCCAGCAGTTCTAGCTTTTCCGACAGTTCCAGCTTTTTGAGTAGTTTTGGCTTTTCTAGCAATTCCATCTTTCCTTGCTTTTTCAACAGTTTCGGCTTTTCCGGGTTTTCTGACTTTTCTGATAGTTCCGGCTTTTCCAGCTTTTCCGACAATTCCAACTTTTTTGGCTTTCCCGACAGTTCCAACTTTTCCGACTTTTCCCACAGTTTCGGCTTTTCTGGTAGCTCTGAAAGTTTTGATAGTTAGGATTTTCCGGCAATTTCGGCTTTTCCAGCAGTTTCATCTTTTCTGGCAATTCCGACTTTTTCGACAGTTCCTGATTTTTTGGCAGTTCCGGTTTTTCTGGCAGTTCCGGCTTTTTTGGATTTTCCGGATCAGGGCAGTGTTATCCCTTAGGATCTCTCCTCCTACTAAAACCTAAAGACAAGTAGAGAGAGGAAGAGATCCCAAGTTTGTGTTGAAATGATTTGAAGGCCACCTCTATTTATACTAAAATGTTGAGCACATGTGGGGTTTATTTGGTTGATGGCTGACCTTGACGAATTTTCTTATAACACAAATAAATTCATAACTCCATGAATACTTATCGGAATTAGATGATCTTTAGATCAATCCTACACCTCTCGAAGGGGGATCCAAGAAGAATATCAGTTGCCATAAATAAGATGACCCACATGGAGTTTGGCCTTAGTTGCCAATTTTAACACTCCCTCTCAATTAGGGAGAACTCCATCCGCTGATCCATATGTCCGACTGTATTGTCTTTGCCTTCAGTGCCCTACACTGCGCTGCTCTGCTGAGCTCTGCTTAGCTCTGCTCTGCTCTGCTGAACCATGAAGAAGAAGAATTGATCGAGAATGTCCCATACCATTCTCTACTGACTCTAAGTCAGTTTCATCTGAAGAGAGTGTCACATCACTCTTACTGACCCAAATTCAATTTCATTGATCCCAGATCAATATCATAAGAGAGTGTCTCAAACCACTCATACTGATCCCAGATCAATTTCATTGATCCTAGATCAATGGATGTCATCCTAGCATAGGGAGTACGGTAGATACAACAATGCGTCCATCGTTAGTACTACTATGGTCCCTATCCTCATTTCCTTGCTCATTAATCAAATGAGAGGTACTTCCCATGAGTCCCAGACTGCATGGGTAGGATTCCTCGAAAGGAGAACAAAGCATCCTATCCACAGGAGAACAAATCATCTTGTTCCACAGTTGCCACAGAGAACAAATCATCTTGGCCCATAAAAGAATGAATCATCCTGTTCCACACTTTCCACGGAGAACGAATCATCCTGGCCCATAGGAGAATGAATCATCCTATTCCACAGTTTCCATAGAGAACGAATCATCCTGGCCCACAGGAGAAAGAAATATCCTGTTCCACAGTCACCACGGAGAACGAATCATCCTGGGCCATAGGAGAACGAATCATCCTATTCCACAGTCGCCACGGAGAACGAATCATCCTGACCCATAGGAGAATGAATCATCCTGTTCCACAGTTGCCACAGAGAATGAATCATGCTGGCCCACAGGAGAACGAATCATCTTGTTCCACAGTCACCACGAAGAATGAATCATCCTGGCCCACAGGAGAATGAATCATCCTATTCCACAGTCACCATGGGGTATCGCAGGGAAAAGTTTGAACCTCTTACACTATACATAGTGCACCACCAGGGGATGGTGAGTCACCCTGTGGTCACATGTCGCTCCAAGAAGTACCCCAAGCCCCCCAGAGCTCCCAAAGCTCAATGCATGCAACATGCAGGACCTTTATAAGAAGGTCTCTCAATGACTCCAAGTCATTTGGGAAAGTCACAGATTTGACCTTTCCCCGGGGCTTTGACAAAATGTCTGCGACCTGTACATCAGTCTCAGTGCGATGGAGCCTCCTCGCTCATCGACTTACCATATCCTAGATAAGGCAATATCTGATGTCTACCTATTGGAGAAATCATCAAATACAGGATTCCTCAATAATCGAATCCCACCTCTAGTTGTCACAAAGAATCATAGTGGTATTCATCATGTGTACAAATAACTCACTTAAGAGCTTCTGCAACCATGCAACTTCACAAGAGATCATACTCGTAGCTATGTATTCAGTCTCGGCAGTGCATATGCAACTGACTTTTGCTTCTTGCTCATCCATGATATCGAAGCAACATCCAAAGAGAACCAACACTAAGAAGTACTCTAGTAATCCTCCACACTACCTGCCCACTTAGCATTCGAATAATCATGCAGTTTCATATTTCTGGCAGTGTATCTCAATCCATGAGAGATTGTGCCCTGAATATACCTTAGAAGATTCTTGGCACCAATCCAGTGAGGCTCAACCAAATATGAGCTCACCATGCTAACTAAAAACATATGTCTGAATGGAAGTTCACCAAGAACATCAACACGAATGAGTTTATGAAACTCAGAGGTATTTCCCAAATCTAGTCTGACATCACTACCATATAACTTCTGAAAGTAAAGATCCTCGAGGTAGTCATAGGCTTGCAGTTTATCATTCCACATTCGGAATCCAACTCCCTCTTAATTTTGCAAATGAGAGGGTCTGCACTTGTTAGAAATAGGTTGTCCTCATAAGGTGCCAGTATGAGAGGTATATCATCCACAACCTTCGAGTAATGGTTTGGATCAGTTTCACTCCTAGTGAATCTCAGCTTCATCTGACAACTATCAATCCTCTCATACTATGCCCAGGGAGTTTTGCTTCAAGCCATAGAGGGCTTTCTTCCACCTGCATATGTGAGATTATTGATCATCAATCTCAAACCCCTCGAGTTGTTCCAAACCTGTGGACCTGCTACATGAGGGGAATGGTCCCCTTGTAAGATTTTCCTTCGGTACATCTCAGGCTTGTACTTTCATGCTCTTTTTGAATTCAAGGATCCTTGTCACCATCTGACTCACAGACCTTCGGTGCTATGTGTCAATGGACATGGTCCCCAGTAGACTTCCTGCAACTTGATACAACCCTGAACTCAAAAACATCTTTGAAAATTCTATTTTCAAACACGTACCTTTCCATCAATGAGTGCCACCCTGAAACCTTTGACTTCCATTGCTGAAATGGACACTAGGTTCTTCTTGCAATCAGGTACATAAAAGAGATTTTGTAAATGAATTGAGTTACCCTCATTCAATTGAGGGATAACATTCCCTACACATTTTCGGGATAGGTGGCATCAAATCCAAGTATAATCCCACGATTGTTTCCATCTCTACCAAATTAGAGAGTGCACCCATCTATCCGATGAAGTGCCTTGAAGCACTACAATTAATAAGCTAGATTCCCAAAGAATCTGAAGGAGAGGGCCAATACAAGATAATGCTTCTTTATCTTATCAGAAACAACATTTAATTCTTCATACCAGGGTTCCTAGCTTTCTTTAAAGAGTCGACCATTTCCTTGATAACCTGCATTACCTGTCATTTCTCTGATCATTGAAGATGTCCCTGGAATGATTCTTATCTTCATCAAGAGATCTGTCTCTACCATTTTGACACTCCTTCGCATAATGGACGAACTTATTGTAACCAAGGCATCTGCCTTTCCTTCCACCCTTAGATCCGAACTTCCCAATGAAGTGATCTTTAGGTAGGCCATCAGAAACTTCCGTTGTGCCATTCTGATAATATTCTCTGCTTCGACTTCACCTCGGTGAATTTGAAGAGGGATGAGGAATCCACTGATCCTTTTGTCCTTTCCCAATTGTCTTCGATGATTTCTCTTTCACTCTTGCTTGGGCATTGTCTTCACCTTAGCTCTGATACCATGTTAATTTTAGGTATGTTCTATGCTAGAGAAATTTATTTCAATTTTCACAGTTAGCTCAATATCTTTTCCAAATTAGCAATCACATCAGCATTAAAGTAAACTACAATAGAACTAAATATAAATCGCAGAAGACAAGCCAAGACTGAGCACACAGATGTGATGCTAGCTAGGACACCCAATGTGAGGCCCGTTGATCAATTTCTTCTTCTATGTTCTTCAATAGTTCAGCAGAGAGAGAGAGAGAGATGTACGTTATAATAGAAGTAAACACTCACAAAATAATGATCTCTTAGAAGATGATACATGAGATCAATTGAAGACATGCTGCTTCAATTGATTCTCCAAGGTGACTCCTTCACCTATCATTGTGCTACATTTCGTCATCATGCTGCACCTCACCGCACTGCACCATGCTGCACCCATCATCACTATGTTGCATCTCATCATGCTTCAGTAATCATGACTGTTCCTATCACTGTACTGCATTATGTGCCATTGTTGCTCCATGTTGCCATCCTGACCTATGTGTTGGTTGCACCTTGCTTGCTTGTTGTACCTTGCTTGCCTGTTGTCCCTAGCATGCTTATTGTCCCTTGCATGCTAGTTGTAACATTGCATGCTTGGTGTATTTCCTGCTTAGTATGATACAACTGTCCCAATGTAAGTTAGTTGTCCTTAACATGCTACTCTCCTCTAGAGACAGATGCTTCGGCTGTTCCGACAGTTCCTGGTAGTTTTGGCAGTTCCGGATGTTCCCGGCAGTTACGGCACTTCCAGCTATTCCCGATAGTTCCTGTAGTTCCAGCAGTTCTAGTTGTTCCCAGAAGTTCTGGAAGTTCCAGAAGTTCCAGCAGTTTCGGCTTTTTCGGCAGCTTTGGCTTTTCTGGCTTTTCCGGTAGTTCCATCTTATTCAGTAGTTCCAGCAGTTCTGGCTTTTCTGGTAGTTCTGGCTTTTCCAGTAGTTCCAGATTTTCTGGCTTTTTTGGCAATTTCAGCTTTTCCAACTTTTTTGACTTTTCCGACAGTTCTGGCTTTTCTGGCTTTTCCAGCTTTTCTGGTAGTTTCGATAGTTCCGAATTTTCTAACTGTTCTACTTTTGCCGCTTTTCCCACAGTTCCAGCTTTTCTAGCAGTTCAAACAATTCCAGTAGTTCTGGCTTTTCTGGCAATTCTAGCTTTTCGGACAGTTTCGGCTTTTTTGGAAGTTCTGGCTTTTTTGACATTTCTAGATTTTCCAGCAGTTCCGGCTTTTCCGGATCAGGGCAGCATTATCCCTTAGGATCTCTCCTCCTACTAAAACCCAAAGACAAGTAGAGAGAGGAATAGATCCCAAGTGTGCGTTGAAATGACTTGAATGCCACCTCTATTTATACTAAAACGTTGAGCACATGTGGGGTTTATTTGGTTGCTAGCCGACCTTGACAAATTGTCTTATAACACAAATAAATTCATAACTCCATGAATACTTATCGGAATCGGATGATATTTATATCAATCCTACCCTTCCGGAAAGGGATCCAAGAATATATCAGCTATCATAATACGATGACCCAAATGGAGTTGGCCCTAGTTTCCATTTTACATTACTAAATTAATTACTCTAATAAATATATAAAATTTCGGGTTATAATAAAAAACTTAATGAATATATTCTTATTAAAATGATAGAAAACATCAATATTCCCCTTTGAAATTGCTCTTTTGATATACTATATATTACATATGTGGTAAAAGTATTTGACTTTGAATCTCAACCATAAATAAAATATTTGGATAACCATGTAAAGTAATATAATTTTATATCAATTTCAAAAAGATAAAATAATTAAAAGTTAAAAAATAAAATTAAGCTATATGTAATTTTGTTTATAAATAAACCATTTCAATACCCATATTAAGTAAAATATTTTAGTGTCAACTATGTATATATTAAATAAAACAATTGAAAAAAGATAAAATCTTATTGTTAAAACATTTCAAGTAGTCTCACTATTCTACAATTTGGGTTATTTTAAGGTTTTTTTTTGCCTTTTTGCCTAAAATCAAGTAATGGTTTATTATAATTGCAACTTTAAGTTGTGTGGTCTACACAATCCAATATTTCAGGCTACATGAGTTTCCTTTTCATGTAGGTCTTCACAGGATTTCTATGACCAACCAAAGTTAAAACCCACAAGATTATGATAGATTCCATGATTTTGTATCCATTGTGTTGAGGACCTATATAGAGGGTTTTTGGAGTCCAAGATTGCACGCCTGTTGCATGATTCTGTGTGCTACCCTAGGACTTGTGTGTGACAACCAAGAGGCTAAGAAGCATAGATGAGATGCCTATATCCACAGAGATGTTGACGGAAAAGCACACACAGAGTGGTTATGTCATCTAGGTGGAGGTCCTGGAGTGTTAGGAAGTTGGTGATTTTATAAGTCCCATTCCTCGATACTGGTGTAGTCCAAATTATGGACAAAGTTCAGGTTATGGTTGCAAAAACTATGAGAGAAGAATTTTGAGCATATCCTAATACCTATGACGAAGGACAAGTTTATTCATAGTAGAGCTTGATGGGTCACAAGTTCATGTCCAAGAAAGTGCTATAAATAGTGCTTGGGATAGAATTTTTAGGATCCCAAGCAACGGTGATGCAATCGTGACAACAGAGAATGATGCCCATAAAAGGCTGTGTGGATTTGGCAAGTGTAAATGAGGTTTAAAGGCCAGAACAAAGTATGGATAAAAAATTGTGGACAATGGTTTGAAGTTTAGTGAAGGAGCCAACATGTAATGAAAGCTGCAGTGATGTGATAGCACCGGTATTGTGTGAACACCCTAAGGGTTTTTGGTCCAAGTTGTGAAATCTTGTCATAGGCAGGCGTATTTCCCTAGGAACTTGTAATACCTATTTTTCAAGCATACATGTTGTGCAAGAGCACATGTTGTTGTAACACCTTAAGAATTTGATCAAACATACATGTAGTGCAATGACACATGGAGTTATCAAGTTTTGGAATGAATCACTTGGATAGGTATCAGGGTGACAAGTGTATTGGTACCCTAGCTTGGGGGAGGGGATGTGGTGACAACTGTATTGGTACCTTAGCTGGGGGAAGTGAGAATGTGAAATGGTTGATGAACCATGAGGTACCCTAGATTACTAGTGGATATAGTCTAGTTATCCATGTATTCTGGTAGATGATAAGTTTGCTATATGGATTTCAACGGAAAGTGAGTGGGACCAGGTTAATCTCTCTTAGTCAAGTTTAAGGGGGAGATTGTTAAGGTGGTTCATGTAAACTTGACTCGATCAAGTCAACAACGGTTTTCGAGCTCCAGGTTTATGAGGACCCATGGTATTCATGTTGAATATAAACTATTTAAAGGCACAAAGACTCCAAGTAAATTAGTCTTCATGACAAGTGAGATCCCAACAACAATGTCTTGAGACACCACCACTTCTCTTGGTGTTTCACAATCATAACATCCACGTGCCCAAGGAGATTCTCAAATGGTTGAATTCATTTATCCATTCAAAAATACAATTTAAAAAATGAAAAATTACACATGATATCCATTTATTCACTTTTAAAAGAAATTTACCTCTCAAAAAATTTAATCACTTTTAACATGTGATAAATTTATAATTAAAATAAATCTGTACTAATATAAACCACTCACTCATGGTTGAATTCATTTATTTATTCAAAAATACAATTTAAAAAATAAAAAAATTACCCACTTATTATTCACTTTTGAAAAAAATTGCCTCTAAAAATTATAATCACTTTTAACGTTGATAAATTTATAATTAAATAATATAGATTAATATCCTCCTATTTCAATTTACCCCGGAATAGATTTGCTTCTATCCCAATACATTACTATCCTCCCATTTCAATTTACTCCTGAATAAATTTGCTTCAATCCCTATGAATTTCATGCCCAGGAGAGATTTAAGTTTATTGTTAATATTATATCATTTTTGGGATTCAACTGCGTTAAATTAGTCAGTTACGACTACCTCTCATGGAAATGGTCATATGTGAAAGGGATTCAACTGCGTTAAATTAGTCAGTTACGACTACCTCTCATGGAAATGGTCATATGTGAATACTTAATTAACGCAGTTGAATCCGAAAAATGATGTCTAATATAATGCACTACGTAAACCCCCATACTTAAATTCTATTACCTGTTGACAAATTTGCTTCCATCATATAGAGTCTTATGTCCTATGAGCCCTCTCATGGAAATGGTCATATGTGAAAGGGATTCAACTGCGTTAAATTAGTCAGTTACGACTACCTCTCATGGAAATGGTCATATGTGAATACTTACTTAACGCAGTTGAATCCCAAAAATGATATCTAATATAATGCACTACGTAAACACTCATACTTAAATTCTATTACCTGTTGACAAATTTGCTTCCATCATATAGAGTCTTATGTCCTATGAGCTTTAGCTAGGATTTGGGTTTAACTGAATTTATCATTTTTCCCAACCGTATGTCAAGGGTTTGATTTAAAGCTTACTTCAAGCCTTGAAACATATATAGTTCAGTTTGTGACTATGGATTGTATGTCTTTTTTACGAGATACATCATAAATTTGAATTTTTTATTTTTTTAAATTTAAAACTATAACAAGTGCTATATAGTAGCGAGTGTAGTAGCGAGTATTTGTTGTTTAATTTTATAATATAATTAAATTAAAGTAAAAAATTTTATAAAGATTAGATAAAATGAAAACATTGAAATTAAAAAAAAAAAATACTATTAATTAATTATAGAGAGTCAAATCTACACTAATGTTTTATATTTTTACATTAAAAATAAATATGTAAAATATTATTTTTATAACTTTAAAAAATACTATTATTTTTATAACTTTAAAAAATACTCTCCATAAATTATAGTGAATACAGATAAACTATAAAAGCAATTTCGCTATCATATTTTTAATAAGTTGTAAAACTATAAATATAAAAACGAAGTAATAAATAACTGTCATTATCAATCATTTAAAATAATAATTTTTTAAACTTATACAACCATTTTAAAAAAAATTATTGTATTTATAACTTATTATTTAATTCTAATTAAATTTCAATTTGCATTTATTTTTTAATTTACATTAGCCCAATGTAAATTGTGGACAATTATAAATGAGATCGTGGACATAAAAATAACAAGATTGAATTCTTATTAATACTAAAAAAAAATAAGTTTTCAAAATTTTATTTTCAATAATCATGGGATTATAGGTTATGTAGATAAAAAATGAAAGTTAAAATGTTTCCATTTTTATTGGCATTATATTTATGTAATTAAAAGTAAGACATCAAATCTCTTTGTAAATAGTCAAATTTTAAATTCAAAAATATATTTACACCACAAAAAAAATCTTTTAATACTCCAGAATTACAATAAATCTAAATTAATATTTATAAAATTTGAAATTAATAAAAAAAATTAATATTTATATAAAACATTATATATTAAAAAATAAACCTTACTATAAAAATAATTTTAAATTTTTCCGATGGTTTTAGTTTAATATATACAAGTTTTACATATTTATAAATAAATTTATAAAGTGTATATCTTTTACATAAAGTTAATTTTTACTTGATTATTAATGATATATTTTTCCACACAACTAACTCATTACTTGTCTAAATTATAATAAATTTTTGTGATATTAAAAAAAATAGTCAAATTTTCTCTCTTCAATTGTCCCTGCATTCAACCAAAAAGAAACTTTTACTCAATTAAAAGAAAAAACAACCAAATTAGTCATGCACACTACTTAATTGATTTTAAATTATTTTAATTGGTACAATTTGATGATGTCTCTGCTTGGCCAATCTAACGGTCATAGTGGATGATGTACAATTTGGTGGGAGCCTCTTGGAAAGTGTAACTACAATCACGTAGAACTTGCATCGAATTAAATTTAAGAGTGTAGTTATATTCATGTAGAATTTGCATCAAAATAAATTTAGGAATTAAAATATTTTGTACATATAAGATGGGAGTTGTCTTTAGTGTGATTTTTTGGAAGCTTTTTCTGTGGATTTTTCTGGTCTAATTTCTCTAAAATCCAGCAAGAATTCATTGAAATCAGAAGTTTGGTAGGCAAACCCTACATAATGGAAGTTCCTAGGGGTTTTTCATGGTGTTGAATCTATATATACAATCAAAACACTAGTTTAATCTATATATGCAATCAAAACACTAGTTTAAATAACACAAATCAAAATTTCACCTCAAATTTTTCCATCTGGCAGAGAAAATCCAAAAGGTCGCACTATAGACAACTCCTATAAGATGCACCTCCTCCAAATTTTATCATACTTAGAAGTCCTCATTTTTCTTATTTTAGTCAGTATTCAGTAGAAGAGAGAAGAAAGGTGTTATATCATTCAATAAAAAATGAGATTATTTACTCTCATGTATCTAAATATGAAGTTAGATTTACTTACTATTAAATATTTAAATACACATTTGTTCATTGTAATTAATTAAATTCTACATCAGTAATTAATGATGTACTATATTAAAGTCAATTTATGGTGATGCAGTACATTGAAGTGAATACTTGCATCATTACATAATAAGAGATTAAGCATCTCAACCAATAATATTTGAGATAAATAAATTTAGATTTTATTTAAAAATAATAAATTTCATTTCATAATGTTAAACTTTGAATAAATTTTAAAATTTTGTAGTTAAAAGGAAACTAATAACCAGGAAAAAAATTTAACATAATATATAATTATTTTAACTTTATAAATGAATTTTTTAAATTAAAAATTATATATGTTTAAATTGTTAAATATGTATTTTTATGTATGTTTGTGTTATTAATTAATTATTGTATATATTATTAATGTATTTTAATTTGTTATTTTTTTTTAAAATGATTTGTTAAACAAATATAAATTTATAAAGAATAATTAAGGATATTTTCCCTGTTAATTAATAATTAATTATAATATTCAAAACCAAATTAGTTAATATCAACAATAGAATTAATTAATCTATATTACTTAAAAGTAAATAATTAAAATTAAATCAATTTATTTTTATTATTTAAAAAAAATATATTTTTTAATAAAATTTGTAATGGAAAATTAAGTGCTTCAAAATGGATTTTTCTTTAAAATATTAAGTGATAAGCTAGAAAAGAATTCAAAATTAATAACATAGTGAAAGTATGATGTAGCTGAAAAAATAATTTCATGAAAGATTTTCCAAAAATATCCTATACCATTTTGAGTCTGTGAAAAACTAAAGATTTTAAAATAACTTCAGATCAAAATTGTAAAGGAAGATAAAAGGAAGATATTGTTATGGGAACACAATATATCCAACTCCCATACCCAAAATCAAATGATCACATTGTTTCCATAGTAACATTTTCACAAATGTATAACAAAGTTTGACACAACTTTAACATTTATATTCAATTTAAAAAATTATCTACAAATAATCATTTAACCATTGTTTTCATAATCTTGACCAATTCAATGCATAGCTAACGAACTCATTGGCTATGCTTGTTTTAGAATTAAGCTTTATTGGGTTTAATGCTAAAGGAAAACACACTTCAATTATGATGATCAATTAAATAGAAATATCAACTAAGTGTCATTAAGTCAAACATTGAAACATGGAAGAATTGAAATATCATAGAAAAGCAAATAGAAATCTCAATCAACAATGAAATCACATATCAAAGAATTTGAACAAACTTTAAGTAACATGTGGCAATTAGTAATGTCTATAACCTAAATATGCAATTGTCACCTCAATGTCCTCACAATGACATATTCATAAATATATCATAGATTTAAAAACAACCTTAAAAACATAATAGAAACCCTAAAAACAACAATGTCCTCACAAGGACATATTCGTAAATATATCATAGATTTAAAAACAACCTTAAAAACATAATAGAAACCCTAAAAACAACACTGCCAAAAAAATACTTTCAAATTAAATGACAATAGTATTTTTCTTATGCAACTATTTACAAATGCAACACATTAAAAAAAAGACTAAATACAAAATATATTGTCAAATAGGATAGCTTATGGATTTAATTGCTATTCACTCAAATCTTCAAAAAAAAACTACTACTACTTTCCAAATAAATTAATCCACTCATTTTAAACTTTAATAAAAAAAGGTAGAGTGCTAAAAGACATATTGAAGCCAATATAAATGTCAACCAACAATACCATTGATCGAGGTATTGGTGGTCACCCCAATATTCCACTTGGACCCCAACACTATCTCTTTCAGTTTTTTTAATTGTAGCACAATTTACTATTTTTGGCAGTTTTTCGGGTCCTGAACTTCCAGAACCGTTTTGAGGCCCTAAACGACATTTATAGGAAAAATGAAGAGACCATCAATTATTTAATGGGGTTGATAGGTTTTTCTCACATACTCTTTGAGATCTTTGAAACGAGGTATTATGATAGCCAAACGGAGATCGTATGTCAAAGTTACGACCCTAGGAAATTGATGTACCAATTTACCTAAACGGGGCCCATAATTTTAGCGCTTCATCTCCTAGGGTTAGGTTTCTATATGTTTATGGTTTTCCGTTGTTTTTCAATAATAAGTAGGACTTGGAGCCTCATTGTAGCACATTTCAAAGGCACATAGCTGCCACATCTCTTCTCAGAGATAAGCTACCATCGCCTTTAATGAAATGAAGTGTTATTTCTATTGCACATTTATATTTATGGTTATATCTGTAATTTAGTATTTGATATTAATGAAATGAAGTGTTATTTCTATTGCACCTTTATATTTATGGTTATATCTGTAATTTGTTCTATTCCTGTTTAAATTTGGATCAGTGGTATCAGAGCGGTCTGTTCTTTCTTTGTTTTTCTTATCATGTCCCCAACAAGGTCGGGATATAAGGAGTTAGGGCTTGAACTGGTCGAACCATTGCAAGTCCAGCCTCGCAAATCCCAACAACCTCCCATTGGGGAAGAAAAGAAAAATGAGTGGGAATGAGATCCTTTCAAAATCTTGCTCGATGTAGCCCTCGAGCGACAAAGGAACATGATGATGGACAACTTTGCCTAGATCCTTTAGCGGCTACCCAAGGGCGATGCATTTACTTCCAGCAGCTACTCTGGAAGTGCCACACCCTTTAAGGTACAAGCTAACTTTGACATTCCCATATTTAAGGGTCAGATAGATGTGAACACTATAGATAAATGGTTAACTCTGCTAAAAGGATATTTTTCTGTTCATGATTTTTCTAGCGAGGAAAATATTAGTTTTTCCCTCCTCAAAGCTGCCCCCCATGTCAAGGGCAAGTGGGAAACCTAATGTGAGCAGAAGGGTGAAAGTATGCCCTCACTATTTTCGGTTGCACCCACTTGTGATTCTTTTCGAGATGCCATTGAGGAAAAATACTACCTTGTCAGGAGCTATGAGGATAAATACATAAAGTGGACCACACTGCGACAAGGAAGGGACCAAGACGTGCCAAAGTTTACCAATGTTTTCCATACCCTTCGCATGAAGTTGGGTATCAAGGATTATAAGAAACATTTGGTACTCAAGTACCACGACTTCCTACACAGGTATATCTAGGATTAGATGGATTTCCTGGACATCTCCTTACTTGAATCAGCATACCGATATGCTATCAAGATTGAGAAAAAGCTTAAACAAGAAATGTGAGACTTTGGATCTATGAATTTGAAGCAAGGGAAAGGTGTCACCAAAACATAGAGCAAAGGGAAAGGCCAACGCGGGGAGACCCAGAAGAACCTGTCAAAGCCACAGGAAAAGAATAACACCACGAAGACAAAGAAGGACATGGGAAAGTGGTGTGAGTTCCATAAGAGCTCCACTGTCAATGTAAGTGAGTGTCGAGCCAAGCAGTCACTAGTGGTCGATCTGAAGGCTTCTAAGTCTAATGCATGTTTTGACTCTGAGTTAGAACCCGACAAGGGGAATGAAAAAGGGTAGCAGATCATTGATGCAGAGCCCATTTCCATTATGGCCACCACTAAGATCTAGAAGATTGATCCTAAAGATCCAGAAGAGGAGGAGCGCCTATTCCACTCACAGATGTGGGTGAAGGGTTCTCTACCACAGTTCATTTTCAACAACGAGAGCCAAAAGAACCTCGTTTCAGTACAGGTCTCATGAAGAAACTGGGCCTACCAACTACAACACATATGCAGTCGTATACCATCAGGTGGATTCACCAAGGATGGCATCTTTGCGTCAGTCAGCAATGTTGCCTTCCCTACGGCATCAAGCCCTTCACGGGTGAAGTATTGTGTGATGTTGCTCCTTTTGAAGTTTGTGATGTATTATTAGGAAAACCATAATTATGGAAGAAACATGTTGTATATGAGTCTAGACATCACTCTCTTATTATTTCTTTGGGTACTAAGTTATACAGGATACTAGAGGTAGCACCACCTACCACCACCTCTTTGATCTCTGCTGAGAAATGCAATAAAGTCATATAACAAACTTGGAAATTTGTTTTCTTTCTTATTTGCTCTCAAAGTAAGGGGAAGGTTGTAGCCACATCCATGGCACCCGAGAAGGGTTCCTCCAAGCAACAGAAGCAGGTGGATACGGTCTGGAAGAATACAGGGACATCTTCTCCTCACCCAAAAGGGTACACTTGCATTGTTAGGTCAAGCATTCAATTGATCTGACTCCCAGAGAACCTCTACCCAACATGCCAATATATTATCACTCCATTTTGTAAAATGAATAGATCAAGCAGAAAATCAAAGTGTTTCTATAGAAAGGGCACATCCAACCAAGTTCCTCACCTTGTGGGAGCCTGATTGTACTTGTATAGAAGAAGGATGGGACCTGGAGGCTCTACATTGATTATCAAGCACTAAACAAAATCATTGTTAGGAAAAGGTATCCAATCCCAAAATTTATTGATCTGCTAGACCAACTCAAGGGAGCCAAGTATTTCAGAAAGATTGATCTGAAGTCTGGTTATCACCAGGTTCCAATAGAGCCCGCAGATGTATGGAAGACCACCTTTAAATTCAAGTAAGGCCTTTTTGAATGGTTGGTTATGCCATTCAAGTTGAAAAATGCCCCTGCTACTTTTATGAGGCTAATGGATGACACCTTGCGCCCTTCACCAACTTGTTCATGGTGGTTTATCTAGACGACATCCTTATCTTCAGCAAGAGTTGGGAAGAACACTTGTAATGTCCTTCAAACCCTTCGACAGCACAAACTGTGTGCCAACTTGGAGAAATGCACCTTTGGGATGAATCAGGTCTAATTCTTGGGTTACATCATAGATGAGTGTGGCATGCATGTAGACTCGACCAAGATCCAAGTCATTTGGGATTGGCCAGCCATGACCACTGTATCGGAACTTCGCAGCTTTTTGGGCCTTGCAAATATCAGAGGTTCATGTTGGGATTCTCCAATATTGCTTGGCCTTTGAGTCAGATTACTAAGGGTGGGGAAAAATCAAAGTTTTCCTGGTCCGAGTCCCAACAGAAGGAATTAATTGAGTTGAAGCACCAGCTCTGCTCTGCACCAGTACTCACACTGCCAGACCTGCAACAACCATTTGAAATCGAGATAGATGCCCTAGAATATGCTATTGATGCAGTCCTCACCCAGCACGGTCATCCAGTTGCCTATCATAGTGATACAATTTGAAAGTACCCCACCTATGACCAAGAGATTTATTCCATCGTGCAGGCTTTCCGATAATGGAAGCACTACATTATGGGGAAGGAGACGGTCATCCACACCAATCACCAATCACCGGCCTCTTCATTTTATAACGACACAAGGGAAGTTACAGAATGATCACCATCATAAATGGTCTACATATATGCAACAATTCCACTTGAACATTAAATACAAAAAGGATAGCACCAATCATGTTACAGACTGCCTTAGTTGGCCCCCAGTTGCAGCACTGACTACTATTCTCAACTCTTGTGTTCACGAGACCTCTGGATGGCCGAAACTATATAAAAATGATCTAGATTTCACCTGGACATACCAGATGCTAGTAGTTGGTAAGTAAGTTTCTAATTTCCACCTCTAGGACACATTATTATGTTACCTAGGCCACATTTGTGTTCCTTCAAGTGAGCGTTCCAAGATTATTTGGGAGACACACTATAGTCAAGTAGCGGGAAACTTTGGTGTGGAGAAAACCATGGTTTTACTACAAAAGTTCTTTTATTGGCCCAAACTCCAACTGGATGTTGGGAAATATATCAAATCTTGCACTACCTGCGCCATCGCCAAGCCAACCATCAAAAAGCAAGGCATGTACACTCCTCTGCCTACTCCCAGCCAGATGTTGAAATCCATCTCCATGGACTATATGTCTGGCCTCCCTTCTACCAAGAATGGTAATGACTATGTATTTGTGGTTGTGGACAAATTTTATAAGATGGCTATATTGGCAGCCTGCAAGAAGAGTATCATAGCAGAGGACATTGCTAAACTCTTCCTTAAATGAGTATGGGCACATTTTGGGATACGCATACCATTATATCAGATTGGGATAATAGGCTCTTGAGCACATTCTGGTCAAGCCTCTAGACACTATTGGACACCAAGCTCACCAAATCAATTGCCTTCCATCCCTAGACTGATGGCCAGATGGAGGTTGTCAATAGGATGACAGTGCACATTCTCTGCATGTAAACTCCAAGCATCCTCGAAATTGGGATGAGAGTCTTCCATATGTGTAACACAATAATAATAGAGCTCTCCATAGCTCGACTGGTCGCACTCCCTTTCAAGTGGGTCTAGTATTTCAACCATTGTGTTTTATTGATGTTGCCATGGCTCATGTAACTATGTAGACATAATCCACACATGTACTGTCCGAGGATGATAAAGTGACCAGATTTATTGAACGCATCCACTAGCAGGTTCATGACATCTTGGAGAAGTCAAATGCCAAGTACAAGAAACGACATGATCAACATCAGATGCCACACAAGTTTCAGCTATGCGACAAAGTCTAGTTGCATTTACAGAAAGAATGCCTTACCGAAGCCCATTGGAAGCTCAAACCACTCTAATATGGTCCTTACACCTTTAATAAGGTTATGGGAGACAATGTTTTGAGCTCGTCATTCCCCCTTTCCTTTGCTTCCAACTAGTGCTCAATGTGGGCCGCCTTCAACCATACTTCCCACCATTGTTGGACATATAAGATATTGTATAACAACTCACACCAATAGAGTTAAACCCAAACTGCACGGAACATGCCACAACTGATAAGATTATCGATGCACAGGTCATGAACACTCGCTAGTAAAAGATCCAATTGTATCAGGTTGTCAAAGTTGTCCAACTCCTGCACCAAGGAAAATGGCTCACTAGGGACCAAGTTCAACAAAAGTTTACCCATCTCACGGAGGCACTCAACGCAATGGGGAACATTGCTTCGTAAGGGGGGGAGATTGATCCAGGTGGATATTGGTGGCTACCCTCCTATTCCACTTGGACCCCCAACACTGTCTCTTTCAATTTTTCAGTTTCCTTAATTGTAGCACAGTTTACCATTTTTTTTATTTTTCTGGGTCCTAAACTTTTGAAGTCATTTTAAGGCCCTAAACACTGTTTCTAGGGAAAAGAAGAGAGACCAGAAAACAAATAAATAAGGTGATTAAATTTTTTTTGTCCTACTCTTCGAGATCTTTGAAATGAGGTTTTGTGATAGCCAAACGAAGATTGTATGCCAAAGTTACGACCCCAGAAAATTGATGTGCCAATTTACCCAAAGGGGGCCCACAATTTTGGCGCTTCATCTCCTAGGGTTAGGTTTATAGATGTTTAGGGTTTTCCATTATTTCTTAATAATAAATAGGCCATGAAGATTCATTGTAACATAGTTCAGAGGCATGTAGCCGCCACATCTCTTCTTAGAGATAAGCTACCATCGCCTGAGCTAGCCTTATTGCCATTTTGTTTGTAAGCATATTTCAGTGTTTGATATTAATGAAATTAAGTGTTATTTTTGTTGCACATTTGTGTTTATGGTTATATCTATAATTTTTTGCATTCATATTTAAATTCAGATCAATGGTATCATAGCGGTCTGCTCTTTCTCTGTTTTTCTTTGCATGTCCCCAACGAGGTCGAGACATAAGGAGTTAGGGTTTGAACTGGTCAAACCTTTGCAATACTAGCCTCACAAATCCCAACCGCCTCCCATGGGGGAAGAAAAGAGAGATGAGGGGGTAGGAGATCCTTTCAAAATCTTGCTAGAAGAAGCCCTCAAGCTATAGAGGAACACATTGATGGAAAACTTTGTCCAGATCCTTTAGTGACTACCCAAGGGTGATGCATCTACTTCTAGCAGCTACTCTAGAAGTGTCAAACCCTTTAAGGTACAGGTTAAGTTTGACATTCCCATATTTGGGGTCAGATAGAAGTGGATGCTATAAATAAATGGTTAAATTTGTTAGAAGTATATTTTTCTTTTCATGATTTTTCCAGCCAGGAAAATATTACTTTTACTCTTCTCAAATCCCCCACATTAAGGACTTGTGGGAAACCTACTGTAAGAAAAAGGATGAAAGTACACCCTCACTGTTTTTGGTTGCACCCACTTGGGATTCATTCTAGGATGCCATCAAGGAACAGTAATACCCTATCGAGATCTATGAGGATAAATAAATAAAGTGTTCCACACTGCGATAGGGAAGTGTTAGTGTATGATATGCTCTATGCATAGATCAGTTTACTTCAATTTCTTCTTATTAGGCATTGTTTAGCAATCACATTAACATACAGTAAAATGTAGATAGAAAATTAATAGATCGACAAAAAACAAGCCAAGACAAGAGACACTAGATGTGGCGGCTAGCCAGCAACAAACCCCAATGTGGGGAAACCCTTTGATCAATTCTTCTATAATCTTCAATAGTTTAACAGAGAGAGAAATAGTAAAAATGCATAAATATGTAATTTTAGAACAACAGCAACAAACCCTAACCAGCAAAGTCAAATCTAGTCAAACAAGATGAAATTGACCTCAATATGCTTTGTCAATTTCCCCGTCATCTAGGCCTCCAACAACAAGAAGAGGCAACCCATAAATAGTCCAAAAAACCCATTCAAATGAAGTCAACCTGCTACCACAAGCTAGGGCAATCAACGCTGGTAAAACTAGAGGTTAGAATGCCTTGGATTGTTGTTGCCAAAATATGTGGCCTACCTAGGAGAGGAAGCCACACCAAAACCACACTCTTGAAAGGTCAACTCTTGGTCAATGCTAGTCAAAACGACTTGCTCCAGCCCTGGTCAAAGTCAACACAGTCAAAATAGATAAAGTCCTTTCTTGCGTCCTCCAACTTCATCCTCTTCTTTCCCATGTGTGTTTGTTGCTCCTTGTGTGTAAACCCAATCAATAAAGGAGCGAAGAATGTGAGAGATGAGATGATGGAATAATGCCTCAACCTCACTTGTATTTATATGGAACGTTGAGCATGTGTGCCGCACATTTAGCTATTGGCCGACCTTGACAATTTGTCAAGTAAATACAAATAAATTCATATCTCCATAAACACTTGTTGGATTCGAATGATCGTTAGATCAATCCTACACCTCTAGGCAAGAGAAATCTGTAAACAAGATGACCCACATAGAGTTTGACCCTAGTTGTCAATTTTAACACTCCCTCTCAACTGGTGAGAACTGCATTTGCTAATCCATCTGACCGTCGATACTGTCTCTACCATCAAATGCACTGCCCTGCACTACTCGACTATGCTTTGCTCTACTGCACTATGCAAAAGAAGAAATGATCGAGGATGTATCATACCATCCTCCACTGACCCAAAGTTGGTCCCAGAGAGTGTGTCAAACCACTCTTATTGATCCCATATCAGTTTCATTGATCCCAAATCAATGGAGGTCATCCTAGCATAGGGAGTACGGTAGATACAATGATGCGTCCATCAATAGTACCACACCCCATTTCCCTGCTCATTGATCAGATGAGAGGTACTTCCCACAAGTCCCAGATTGCATGGGTAGGATGCTTCGACAGGAGAACCAATCATCTTGTCCCTAAGTTGCCATGGGGTATCATAGGGGAAAGTTCAACCTTTCACCCTGTACATAGCCCACCACTATGGGAGTGTGAGTCACCCTGTGGCCGCATGTCGCTCCAAGAAGTACCCCACGCCCCCCGGAGTTCCCTAAGCTCAGTGCATCCATCATGTAAGACCCTCATAAGAGGGTCTCTCAACGACTCCAAGTTGTTCTCAGAAGGTAAATAATTTGAGCCTTCCTAGGGGCTTTGTGAGAATGTCGGTGACTTGCTCATCTATACCGATATGTTGGAGCCTTATTTCTCCCCGCTGCACCATATCCCAGATATAGTGGTACCTGATATCGATATTCTTGGAGCGATCATGAAATGCGGGATTCTCTGATAAACGAATCTCACTTTGGTTATCACACAGGATCACAGTAGTACCCAATGTAAATCCAAACAGCTCACTGACGAGCTTCCACAACCAGACAGCCTCACAAGAGGCCATACTCACAGCAATGTACTTTGCCTCAGCGGTGCTCAAAGCTACCAACTTCTGCTTCCTGCTCATCTAAGATATCGTGGAAGATCCCAAAGAGAAATAGCACTCGAAAGTGCTCTTTTGGTACACCACACTGCCTGCCCAATTGATGCAGGAGCATGAGGCTTGGAGGAAAAAGTCTTCAAACTTATTCCAAAAATACAAAAAAATCTACAAGCAAAGGAGTGTGATCCTTTAGCCATCAATTTACCAGCTTTCTAGATAGGATTTTGAACTAGAATTTAGGATTGAATGATTCTGTAATTAATTAGAATAGTTTTGATTTAGTTGAGAGCCTTGAGGAGGAAATTGCTCAGATTTGATTTTTGTCTAAAATAGGTAGATTCAATCCAGTGTTTAAAGATCTGATAGTTAGAAGTAGAGTTGTATTAATGCAAGTTTCGAAGGATGTAAAGGGGATTTGGACCGATTGGAATTGATTTGGCTTGTCTGGCCTTATATGAATAAAATTGCATAAACTTAAACTCTGTGTGTTTCCACCGTAAATTGGTCAATCCTAGAGGTGTGCATTCCTTCGTAATCCTCTGTTTATCATCAATTCTTGGTTGGACTAAATTTAAAAAGGTAATTTGAATTTATGTTGGTTGATAGAATTAGTCTCAGTGTGTTTGTTTCGAAATCCTTTATCGTTATATTTACAACCATGGAGGGTTGGAAGAATTATCTCCTAAAGCAAGAGCGACGTACCATAATCATCCTACATTGTCGATTACATTGAATAACCTACGCGCTATTGTAATCCCACAAGTCGTAGAACACTCAAGCCTCATCATCTGATGGATTTCAGGTTGAAAAAGTGAATGGGTGTTAAGCACGAGGTAGAACCTAAACTTTTTTATATTGGTGATTTATAATTTCCATTGGGTCCAGATTTTGATTAAGGGTCGTCCAGTTTGTGCACTCGAAATTGCTATTGATCGTCAGATCAACTGGAGGTTTGATCTACAATGGGGGAACACCGAGCAAATTTATTGATGGGGCGAGGAGTTGACCGTCGGATTAGAGACTTGATCAGACGGTGGAGGTTGCGTCGCGTCGTTTAAAGGTTTGATACTCGCTGTTGGTTGCGATATGCAATGATATAGTGAATAGTGGAATCCACTATGGTTGGGAGCGATATTTGGCAACCCTGATAAATCAACAGAACAGTCAGTATTTATAATAGATGACTAATACACTGCTTGAGATTGATGAAGGGATTCCATCTAAATTAGAGGAGATAGTAACCGGTTTTGAGCACTTGTCAATCACGACTGCACCCAGGTCACCATTTGTGGTATCAGAGCAGATTATTGACATTGAGAAAGATCTCAAGGAGCAAAAGAAGAAATCCAACATGGCTTTCAGAGTTGGAGGAAGATGTGGTGGTCGAAGAAGAGGACGACCAGTTGCCAATGTTGAAGTGTTAGAAGTTGTGCAACAGATGCAAGCTAGATTGGAAGCTGTGGAGATGGGAAGAGGTGTAGATGCTAGAGATGTCAGTGAACCTGAAGCTGGAGCTGCAAAAGATGAAGAACTGGTAGAGGTAACTCCTGAAATGAGATTTTTTAAGTTTGTATTGAGATCAACATCTAAGCCTAGACTAGAAGTCTCAATCTACATAAGAAGCTTAAGCCTTGAGGAATTGATTGATTGGATAAATGATATGGAGAAATTTTTTGATTATGAAGAAACAGATGAAGGGAAAAAGGTAAAGTTTGTTGTCACAAAACTAAAAGGAAATGCAACACTTTGGTGGGATGGAGTACAAGTAGAAAGGAGAAGAGTTGGCAAACAACCGATTAAGAATTGGAGAAAGATGGTGGCAAAACTGAGAGGTAAGTTTCTACCAAGTGTATCAACAAACATTATTTAGATAGATGCAGAATCTTAGACAAAGGTCTATGATAGTAAAAGAATACACAGAGGAATTCTATAAAGTAAGCATAAGAGCAGGACAGATTCAAGATATAGATGAGAAGGTTTCCAGATACGTGAATGGTCTTAGAATGGACATTCAAGATGAGATAAGTGTATTGTCTCCTAAAACAGTAGAAGAGGCTTATCAGATGGTACTGAAGGCTGAAGAAACAGTCTTGAGGAAGCAGTTTTCCAGAAATAGAGGTACTTTCTGAGGAAGGGGAAGACAAGGTGGTAGAGGAAGATCTACAGCACCTGGAGATGGAGCTAGTAGCAGCTCAAGTCAGCATGCATCCATAGGAGGTGATGCAAGTGGCAGAGGGAGTTTTTCTAGAGGAAGAGGAGGCAGAGGCAGAGGAAGAGAAGTAAGATGTTACAGATGTAACAAACTGGGACACAGAGCCTATGAGTGCCCAGAAAATGTAGGAACAAATAAGAGGAATGCAATTGTTGCAAAAACTGAAGGGGAAGCAACAAAGTTAATTGATGAAGAGAATGTACTAGAGAAAGGGGAATCTTTGGTAGTCAACAAAGTTTTGTTGAAACTAGCTAAGGAAATTGTTGAACCAGCACAAAGGAAAACCTTGTTTAGGACTGTGTGCAAAGTTCAAGGGAAGTGTTTTCGGATGACAATAGATGGTGGTAGTACAAACAAATTGGTCTCCACAGAAGTGGTGGAGAAGTTGAAGTTGAAAACAAAGAAACATCCAACACCTTATAAGGTGTCATGGCTTCAAAAGGGATATCAGTTGATAGTAAATGAACAGTGTGAAGTGGAGTTGTAGTTGGGAAAATACAGAGATAAGATCCTGTGCGATGTGATGCCTATGGATGTGTGTCATATACTATTGGGTAGACCATGGCAGTATGACAGGGCAGCTATGTGCGATGGAAAGAAGAATACATACAAGTTCAACAAAGATGGTGTCAACCATACATTGTTGCCATTAGAGGAAGAAGATACAACAAAGAAACCTGATTCAAAAACCCTTTTGCTAAGTGGAAAGGAGTACTTACAACAAATGGAGGAAGATGAGGTAAGTTATGCATTGGTTTGCAAACCCAAGGTAATATTTACTTCCACAAAAGTTTCTGATTTACCAATTGAAATTCAAGAGATGCTGGATAAATATTGTGATATCATTGTAGATGATTTGCCTAATGAGTTACCACCCATTATAAAAATCAGTCATCAAATAGATTTGATTCCAGGAGCAAATCTACCTAATAAAGCAGCTTACAGGATGACTCCCACAAAGAATGAAGAAATCAGGAAATAGGTTCAGGAATTGTTAAACAAGGGACTAATTAGAGAGAGTTTGAGTCCTTGTGCAGTGCCAACAGTCTTGAGCCCAAAGAAAGATGGAGGCTAGAGAATGTGCATTGATTCGAGAGAAATCAATAAGATAACAATCAGGTATATATTTCCTTTGCCTAGAATTGAAGATTTGATGGATTGTTTGAGTGGAGCGAGATATTTTACAAAGTTAGATTTAAAAAGTGGTTATCATCAAATCAAAATTAGAGAGGGAGATGAGTGGAAAACTACTTTCAAAACCAATGAAGGATTATTTGAGTGGATGGTAATGCCTTTTGGATTGTCAAATGCACCTAGTACATTTATGAGACTTATGAATGAAGTTTTAAAGTAATTTATTGCTAAGTTTGTAATAGTATATATGGATGATATATTAGTATACAACAGATCCAGGGAGGAGCATGTGAGACATCTGCATTATGTCTTACAAAGGCTACAACAAGAGAAATTACTGTTAAATTTAAATAAATGTTCATTCATGAAGGAGGAGTTGTTGTATTTGGGTTTTATTGTTTCTATTGAAGGATTAAAGATGGATCCAGAGAATATCAAGGCTATCATGGAGTGGCCTTCACCAAAGAGTGTCTTTGAGGTAAGAAGCTTTCATGGACTTGCTAGTTTTTACAGGAAATTTATAAGAAATTTTAGTAAGATCAATGCTCCAATTGTTGACACAATAAAGAAAGACAGACAACCATTTCGATGGACTGCTGAAGCAGAAAAGAACTTCTAGCTGTTGAAAAGAAAGATTACTGAGAAACCTATTTTAATTTTGCCTGATTTTAATAAACCTTTTCAAGTGAAGTGTGATGCTAGTGGAAAAGCCATTGGAGCTGTTTTGAGTCAAGAGGATAGGCCTGTAGTTTATTTTAGCAAAAAGCTAAATGAGACAAAGAAGAAATATTCTTCTTATGACAAAGAGTTTTATGCAGTAGTACAGTCATTGAAGAAGTGGAGACATTACTTGATTTCCAAAGAGTTCATACTGTATTCAGATAACCATGCATTACAGTACATTATGCAGCAACCAAAGCTTAACCAAAAGCATGCAAAATGGGTAGAATACCTACAGAGTTTTAATTTTGTATTAAAACACGTAATTGGTCAGTCAAACAAAGTGGCAGATGCCTTAAGTAGAAAAAGCTTTTTAACTCAAGAAAGCCAATTTCAAGTGTTGGGTTTTGATTTTTTTAAAGAGTTATATGAGAAAGATCTAGATTTTAAAGAGGCATTTGAAGCTTATAAGAATCCTGTTTTGTTAGACAAAAGCAAGTCGTTGGATTATTTCCTACAAGAGGGGTTGTTGTTTAAAAGGAATCAACTGTGCATACCAAGTTGTTCCATGAGGGAGAATTTGATCAAGGAGAAACATAGTAGAGGACTTGGAGGGCATTTCAATGTAGAGAAGACTTATGAACAGTTGAGAAGGTTTTATTTTTGGCCAAAGATGAGGGTTGAAGTGGAAAAGTATGTGAAAAATTGCAAAGTCTGTTAGTATGCAAAAGGAAGGAGCTAGAACACAGGTTTGTATGTTCCATTACCAATTCCAGGTAGGCCTTGGGATATGGTAAGTATGGATTTTGTTTTGGGCTTACCAAAGACTCAAAGTGGAAATGATTAAATTTTTGTTGTAGTGGACAGATTTTCAAAAATGACACATTTTATTCCATGTTAGAAAACTAGTGATGCTACCCTTATTGCTAATATGTTTTTTAAGGATATTGTAAGATTACATGGGTTACCTAAGAGCATTGTTTTAGATAGAGACACTAGATTTGTCGGACATTTCTAGAGGACATTATGGAAGAAACTTGGAACTAAATCGAGTTTCAGTTCTACTTGTCATCCTCAGATAGATGGACAGACTGAAGTTGTGAATAAAATCTTAGGTAATCTTTTGAGAAGTCTTGCAGGTGAACATCCAAAACAATGGGATCAAATATTACCACAGGCAAAATATGCATATAATGATTCTCCTAACAGGAGTACAAGGCAGAGTCAATTCCATATAAATTATGGAATGCACCCAAGAGGAGTGACAAAATTGAGAAATTTGGGACAAGCTGAGAGGAGAAGTGCCAAGGAGAAGATTTTGCTACAGAAGTTCAAGCAATACATGAATAGGTAAAGCAACAAATATAGGGAAGCAACATCAAATACAAGGGAAGAGTAGATTTGAAGAGAAGAGAAATTAATTTTGAAGTTTGGGATTTGGTTTTAGCACACCTAAGGAAGGAAAGATTTCCAAAAAGGGAGTATAATAAACTAAAGTTTAAGAAAATTGGGCCATGTAAAGTCTTGAGAAAATTTTCAGCAAATGCATATGAAATTGAATTACCCCCTGATATTGGAATATCTCCAATATTCAATGTTGCTGACTTATATAGGTATGAAAAAGAACAGGCAGAAGACACAACAAAGGATCAAGAGGAAAAAGAGGTTGATTGGGTAAAACAGTTACCTATAGAAAAGAAATTGGAACCAAAGAGGATATTGGACAAGAAAATGTTGAAGAAGACCAGAGGACAGGAGTACTTTTAGTATTTGGTCAAATGGAAGGAACAACCAATTGTTGAAGTTACTTGGATGACAGATGTCATGCTACAGAAGTTGGGCAGTTCTATCGAAGAGCTCATGGATAGGAGCCCATGAAGAATTTTGTCCTCAGGAGTTTGATGCAGGAGCATGAGGCTTGGAGGAAAAAGTCTTCAAACTTATTCCAAAAATACAAAAAAATCTACAAGGAAAGGAGTGGGATCCTTTAGCCATCAATTTACCAGCTTTATAGATAGGATTTTGAACTAGAATTTAGGATTGAAAGATTTTGTAATTAATTAGAATAGTTTCGATTTAGTTGAGAGCCTTGAGGAGTAAATTGCTCATATTTGATTTTTGTCTAAAATAGGCAGATTCGATCTAGTGTTTAAGGATTTGATAGTTAGACGTAGAGTTGTATTAATGCAAGTTTCGAAGGATGTAAAGGGGATTTGGACTGACTGGACTTGATTCTGCTTGTCTGGCCTTATATGAATAAAATTGCAGAAACTTAAACTCTATGTGTTTCCACCGCAAATTGGTCAATCCCAGAGGTGTGCATTCCTCTGTAATCCTCTGTTTATCATCAATTCTTGGTTCAGCTGAATTTAAAAAGGTAATTTGAATTTATGTTGGTTGATAGAATTAGTCTCAGTGTGTTTGTTTTGAAATCCTTTGTCATTATATTTACAACCATAGAGGGTTGGAAGAATTAGCTCCTAAAGCAAGAGTGACGTACCACAGTCATCCTACACCATCGATTACATTGACTAAACTGCGTGCTATTGTAATCCCGCAAGCCATAGAACACTTGGGCCTCATCATCCGATGGATTTTAGGTTGAAAAAGTGAACGGGTGTTAAGCGAGAGGTCAAACCCGAACTTTTTTATATTGGCGATTTATAATTTCCATCGGGTCTATATTTTGATTAGGGGTCATGCATTTTGTGCACCCGAAATCGCTATTGGTCATCGGATCAACTAGAGGTTTGATCTATGATGAGGAATGTCGAGCAACTTTATTGATCGGGTGAGGAGTTGATCATCGGATTAGAGACTTGAACGGACAGTGGAGGTTGCGTCGTGTCATTTAAAGGTTTGATACTCACTGCTAGTTATGTTATGCAATGATATAGTGTATAGTGGAATCAACTATGGTTGGCGGCAATATTTGGTGACCTTGATAAATCAACAAAACAGTCAATCTTTATAATAGATGACTGATACACTACCTAAGATTGATGAAGGGATTCCGCCTGAATTAGAGGAGATAGTAACCAGTTTTGAGCACTTGTCAATCACGCCTACACCCAGGCCACCACCAATCAACATCAGTGTATCCATGTAGTCTCACATCTTTGGCAGTGTATCTCAACCCATGAGTGATTGTGCCACGAAGGTATCTCAAAAGATTCTTGGCACCAATCGAATGTGTGTGGTAAGGCTCAACCATATGTTAAATCAACATGTTCACTGCAAAACATATATCCGGATGGGAGTTCACCAAGAACATCAATGCTTCGATGAGTCGACAATACTCGATAGCATTTTGAAAAATAGGTACAGCAGCACTACCGCTTAACTTCTTGAAGTCAAGCTCCATCCGAGTAGTCACGGGCTTGCAATCCACCATACCAAATCTCTCCAATATCATCACCACATATTTTCCTTGAGATAGGAAAATCTCCCCTAGCTTCTGCCAGACTTCTAGTCCTAGGAAATAGTGCATCAGTCCTAGATCCTTCAACTCAAAGTCAGAAGCCAACTCCCTCTTACATTTGTGAATGAGAGGGTCTGCACCTGTCAAAAAGAGGTCGTCAATGTACAACACCAGTATGAGAGGTTTATCATCTTCAACCTTAAAGTAAAGGTTAGGGTTGGCTTTACTCCTAGTGAATCCCAACTTCATCAAGTACATATTGATTCTCTAATACCAAGCTCAGTGTGCTTGCTTCAACCCATAGAGGGCTTTCTTCAACCTACATACATGAGATTCTTGATCATGAATCTCAAATCCTTCGGGTTGTTCCACATAGACTTCCTCTTTGATCGAACCAGGCGAAAATGTGGTCTTGACATCCATCTGATGTAGGTTCCATCCTTGCGAGGTAGCAAGGGCTATGATTGAGCAGATGGTGGTATATCAGACAACAAATGCAAATATCTTGTCATAATCTATACCTTCCTTTTGAGAGAAGCCATGAGCGACAAAACGAGCCTTATACTTTTCAGCACTTCCATCAGCCCCATGATTTATCTTATAAAGCCATTTCGAAGTGACAACAACTTTTTCTTGGGGTCTGAGGACTACATCCCAGACATCGTTCTGCATGATGGACTCGTATTCCTCAGTCATAGCATCCTTCCATACTTGATGCTTCACAACTTCGGTGAATGATGAGGACTCATTTTGAATGATCATGCTCATGATGGTCAAGTATCCATGATACCTGGTTGGCTTCTTGCTTTCCCGGAAAGTCCCTCTAGGTGCAATGTGTCCTTCAACATCATCAAGTGTCCCCCTAATCCATGAGAGCCCCTTCCTAGAAGAGGAAGGCTCTTGTGGAGGGGGATCAATAAGGTCCATGGGTTCTTCCACTTCGAGCATTATTTCATCTTGGTTTTCCTCCAGTTTGTTGGTGCCAGCTTCTCTAGATTTCCATAGTGTAGGAAGATTGTCAACTTTTCTAAGAGCCATATATTCGTCAAAGGTGACATCATGGCTAATCTCAACTTCCCTTTGACCAGCCACATAGATTTTATAGCCCTTAGTATTTTCGCTATAGCCCACGAAGATTCCCTTCTTTCCATATGCACCCAATTTATTCCTTTTCTCTTTCGGCACATGAAAATAAACAGGACTTCCAAAAATTATAAAATGAGATACATCAGGTTTCTTACCAGTGAAAATCTCTTCGGGAGTCTTAGAATCCAATGCTTGATGAGGGCATCAGTTTTGAACATATACAACAGTATTTGCAGATTCGGCCCATAGAAACTTTGGAAGCCTTTGATCATGGAGCATGGGATGAACAACTTCCATAATCATACAATTCTTCTTTCCACCACACCATTTTTCGAAGAGTGTATGGTGTTGTGGTATCCCTCTTAATGCCAGCTTCCTTACAAAAGTCATGGAACTCATTCGATTCATACTCAGTCCCATTATCATTCCTTAAGATCTTGATCTTCTTCTCAGTTTGATTCTCGATCAAGGCTTTGAAGTGATGAAACTAGGAGAACACTTCATCCTTCCTTTTCAAGAAGTATATCCAAGTCTTACGAGAATAATCATCTGTAAAAGTGAGGTAATATAAATATCCTCCCAAGGAGTTCATAGACATCATACTAGATATGTCGAAGTGAACCAATTGTAATATATCAGAGGTCTTGCTATGGCTTGAGGGGAATGGTCCCCTTTTGAGCTTTCCTTCGACACATCCCAGACATACACCTTCTTTCTTGGGCATTCTTGCCACCATTTGTCTCACATCGAGTAGAGCTTTATAATGAAGGTGGGTAAACCTCTGGTGCCATGGTTCGGACTGAAGAGACGTGTCACAAGACATGACACCCAATGGACTTCCTCCGACTTGATATAGAGAGTCAACCTGAAACCCAAGAGTGAAAGAATCTTTAAAATTATTTTTCCATACACGTACCTTTCCATCAATGAAGGCCACCTTGTAGCCTTTGTATTCCATTTCCGAAGTGGACTCCAGGTTCTTTTTTAGATCAAGTACATATAGGACTTCTTGAAAATGAATTGTATTACCGTGATTCAATTGAAGAGAGACATTCCCTATGCCTTTCATGAGATATTTGGAGTTGTCCCCAAGAATAATTTCCAGGTTGGTCTCTTTCTCTATCAAATTAGAAAGAGCTTACATGTAACTAGTGAAGTGCCTTGAGGCACCACTATCAATAAGCCAATTACCCAACAATTCTGGAGGAGAAGTAGTAGAGAGGGATGATATCAGATAATATGCATCTTTCTTATTGTTAACAATGTTAGATTCATACTTGGAGTTTCTTGCCTTCTCAGAGGGTTGACCACTTCCTTGATTTTCGACATTCCTCTTTCCTTTGCCTTGAGCTTGCTCTTCCTTTGATTGTTGTTGGAATTGCCCTTGGAGTGATTTTGATCATTGTCATGAGATGTGTCCTTTCTATCAGGACATTCCCTCGCATAGTGGCCAATTTTGTTGAAAATGAAACATCTTCCTTTCCTTCCACCTTTCGGTTCTACCTTTCCCTTAGATTTTTCCCCAGAATTATTTCTCCTTTTAGCGTGAGAGGAGAATGCAGCGGGATTGCCTCTAAGTGTAGGCATTTCCTTCTCTTTCATCCTTGTTTCTTCTTGAATGCATCTCATCATAAATTCCTCAAATCCTGGAAATACATTATTGTTGAGAAGACTGGTTCTGAATATATACCATTCAGATGGGAGCCCTCTGAGAGTTGTGATGGTCAGTTTCCTATCGGGAATGACTTCCCCAATTGATAGGAGATCATTCTTGATCTTGGTGATCCTTAAGAAGTAGGGTTGCATACTCTCATCTTTTTCCTTCTTAATTTCCTTCAGCTTATTCTTAAGGAACAAAACTTGATTTGCATCACTAACTTTAAATAAACTTACCATTCTATCATAGATTTCCTTGGAGGTGGTTAGCTCAGAAACGTAGCCCACCAGGCGCTTGTCGATAGAGTCCTAGATGATCTTCTTTGCTTTGACTTCACCCTTGGTCCACTTATCCCTTACAGCAACAGATGCATTTGATGGAGGCTCAATGATTCTGCCACTCACATGGTCCAACACTTCATGTTCTTCCAATGTCAGATCGAGAGACATCTTCCATCCGTGATAGTCAGAGTTCTCATGGAGCTTGTCTTCAGCGGGGAAGGTGGTGATGAGGACCCCATGAAGTCTTTAGGATTTCTTCAATAGCATTCGGTGATTGCTCTTGCTCTTGCTCTTTCTTGGGTTTTGTCTTCACCTCACCTCTGATACCATGTTAGTTTATGGTATGTTCTATACTTAGAGTAGTTTACTTCAATTTCTTCTTATTAGGCACTGTTTAGCAATCACATTAACATATAGTAAAATTCAGATAGAACATTAATACATCAACAAAAAACAAGCCAAGACAAGAGACACCAGATGTGGCAGCTAGCCAGGGAAAAACCCCAATGTGGGGAAACCCTTTGATCAATTCTTCTATAATCCTCAATAGTTCCGCAGAGAGAGAAATAGTATAAATACATAAATCTTTAATTTTAGGATAGCAGTAGCAAACCCTAACCAACAAAGTCAAATCTGGTCAAACAAGATGAAATTGACCTCCAATATGCTTGGTCAATTTCTCGATCGTCTGGGCCTCCAATAGCAAGAAGAGGTAGCCCATAAACAGTCTGAAAACCCCAGTCAAATTGCAGTCAACTAAAGTCACCTGTTGACACAAACTAGGGCAGCCAACTGTTATAGACATTTTTGGGCACTTCAACCCCAATCATAAATGTCCATAAACTGAGGGCTACTAAGTCCCTAAAAGTGTTGCTTCACTGCCTAAAGGAACAAGGTCAGATGATTACATCATCTCCTAGAAGTTCTCCACTAAAAACTGCTCATAAATGGTCAAAACTGGACCATACTGAAACCCCGGTGCAGAGGATGCGATGCATATCACCTTCCCAGTGTATAGGGTGCGATGCATACTGAATGACTCCTCTGTAGGGTGCGATGGTCGGGAATGGACAAATGGCAGGGACAAAATGCGAGGTGGAAGATCATGGAATCTTCCAGAAGCTTCCCCTCTGACACTTGCCTCTATATTTTCGACCAGGATGAGTAAGAGATCATCATTCTCCAAGTGGAAGCAGGAACTATCAGAGAGAGGACACTAATCAAGATCCAGAAGATGACTCGCCTCTCTGTAATCATCTATATATGGATCCCTCATCACAGAGATCTAGAGGCTGGAATTTTGTATCTTATAGAGAAGTGTTGTTGGTTTTTTGGTGTACATTCATAGTGTTGGGTGATCTAGCTTTGCTTGAGGTGAAGAAGGGCTTCTTAGCTAGAGGATGATGTTGGGTCAGAGCAGATGGTTGTAATATTCTTTCTACT